>ML860550.1:20777-31588 GCA_009831015.1 Picea engelmannii
GAATTTTCATAAGCTAGGTTAAGCATGAAGTTCATTCCATTTTAGCATTTAACTTAACCATAGACAAGAATGTTGCAGCAACCAAGATCACAAGAAGAAACACCATGCACAAGAACACACGAAGTATCCTAGGAAACTCTTCTCAACAAGGGAAGAAAACCCAGCCAAATCCTTTGCTATATTCTTCAAGAGAAAGACCTTCACCACCAAGAAAGACCTAGCACACAAGAGGGTGCTAAAACCCTAGAACTCTAGCACCCAAGAGAGGTGTGCACTTTTCCCAAGGAAGTGTACTTGCCGAAATTTCCAAACTCACAAGAAAGATATATTTCCTCAATGGGGAATTTACTTTTACTTATACTAGACTTGTCTTATCAACAAAAGTGTCTATTGGCTCAATAGGGCTGACCTCCCTAAGTCATATTATAATTATAATTATTATTATAATTAATATTAACCAGATTAATTATCTTTTACATTTATTATTAATTTCATTAAGGTGGGGCCGACCTGTACCCTTTACATCACAATTAGGGTTACAGGCAGGTCTGACTCTTGAATAACATATAGCAAAGGATTTGATACACCCACTAGTGCTCATCCACTAGGGGCACATCCATAGGGATGTCATATCTCTGGCTCACTGCATTACACAAAAGAACTAGATCTGCACACGTTCACTTGTGCTCATCCACAGGCACGTCCACTCTACAGATCTTCTTTCCTACTGCCTCACACAGGAGAATCATCTGGAGTTTTCTCGTCAACTCTGCTGCTCATAGGAGGCTAACACATCATCTTCATTTCTGTTCACATGACGATGCACCCAACACTTTGGGATTTCACACGTTCAACTTGTGCTCAGCCACAGGCACGTCCAACTCAACAGATCGCCTTTCCCACTGGATAATCATTTGGAGTTCTTCTCAACTCTTTGAATGGAGGAGGTCATCTCTACGTTCCTAGATCTGTCTCAGGCACGAACCACATACCCTTCTTAGGGGCTTTCTCTCAGGTTTGTAAGCCGAGAGAAAGACTTACATAGCTGCAATGATCCACACCTCACAGGTTTGTAAGCTGGAGAATGTCTCACATAGCTGCAATCATCAACACTCCCTCTCAGCTAGGGAGGCATTCTTCATCATGCCAAGTCTCACACAGATGTTATGTGAATTTTTTTTTTGGCTGGAATCATCAGTACTACTACTCCCTCTCAACTAGGAAGGCATTTTTCACCAAGTTAGTCTCGTGCAGATGTTTGTAATCTGCTCATGTGTAGGAAGGTACTGTATGTGTATGATTTTCTTTTGCATCATATCTCTGATATAAGGATGTTTCATCTCATCGTGTTTCGATCTATTAAGAAACATTGGGTTCTCAAGGAGCTTTACACACGGCTCTTGGTTATCATCATAGGATCCATCTCATGGTCAAGTAAATCTGTCAGAAGCTTGTGAAGCCACATTGCTCCGCACACTCATTGTTATATACTTCTGCCTCTGAGGTACTCAAGGCCACAGAGTTTTGTTTCCTGCTGCATTAGGAAACCATGGCAAACTTCACGGTAAGACAACAACCAGATGTGCTCTTCCGGTCCATCGTACTCTCTGCTCAATCTGTATCGGCATATCTCAGGCCATGGTGTTAACGGAATACATCAATGATCCAATCAACTATGGATCAATTTCGTCTGAATCATCATCTTTCATTTTCTTCAAATCCATCATGGTGGTTTTGCATTCTGTCATACTGAACTTCATTAATATTCCCACTGTATGTTTTCCTTGACTTAGAAAAATCTCATTGGTCCTCTGTCATACTTCTTGTCCCAAGAAGTGGTGCATCATACTCATATCCTTCATCTCGAAATTAGAAGTCAAAGTTTACTTGTTTTCAACAACAAGGCTTTCTGAATAAGTCATCAAAATCAGGCTCTCGTCACCAACACTGTAATAATATAGGTTTGGATCAACAACACTCTTGCTAAAACCTAAACTCATCAAGAATCCATCCATCTGATATAGTTTCCAACTCATGGATGGTAGTACGTATGGAAATGTATCGGGCTTACTGGATCAAGTGTCTCATCATAGTTCACTCCCTCTACTTTTGAGAATCATCTAACTACAAGTCTCGTTTTGTATTTCCATCAACTGCATGTCTTTTTGCCTCTTGCAGAGTTTGTCAAGCCCAGACAGGGCTTTTGTGGCCTACTGCAAAGTCCCTGGGAGTATCAACTGGAACAACTGGATCAACTGTATCAATGGCTATCTCCCTCTGGACTGTTGAAGTGGAAGAAGGTATTGTCTCTCTTCCTCAATTAGTTTGACTCCTTCTGAGTCAAGTGACTCCCTCTGAAGTATGAAGGATAAGCATTTTTCTTTGTTGTTAACCTGCCTAGAACAAGAAAACAACCGAAAGGAAACAAGACAAGAATATCTCCTAGAGGAGATTCATGAGTACATCTCTAGAATCAAAACATTTTAAGGATTGTTGTCACAACTACAACACCTACTTGTAATCTAGAAACCTTAGAGATGTAAGTTATAGGCATGATAATTTAAAACAATCAAACCTGGAGTCTTCACTTCCAGTGTGTTGTTCTTCTGTATGTACTGAGATCCCTCTGGATCCATGATTGCAGCAAGGGTTCCTTCCTCCTGCAAGTACTCTCATGACAATGATGCAAATAATATATACAAGTGCATACCTGAGAGTGTACACCAATGGAGATTCTGCTTGCTTGTCAATGTCATGATGAGCAATGATATTCCTTGCTTGTCTACCATAGACTAGAAGGAAAATTATGTTGTTGTAGCTTCCTGTGGCCACCTGCCACTGCTACATTCTATAAACAGACTTGTTTTCCCTTGTAGCCACTTTGTACCATACAAGTCTCTAACGAAGTCTGCATCAACCTTGTAGCTGTTGTAGCTGGGGTGGCCTTGTACTTTGGTCTTGTAGCAACGTTCCAATGCATGTATTTCACTAGATACGCTTTGTCCAGAAATACACTACTGTCACTTACAACACTTCATCTCCTAACATTGTCACAATAGTCCTTTAATTGTAGGTCAAGGCTGCCCTCGATGTCTCACCAAAACAGATCTGAAGGCTGGCTTATCTATTTCAGAAATCTGCTCTCAAGATAGGTCTGTACAGTGTTTACACACTTCTGTAACTCGTGCCAAACCTGGCCTCAGAACAGGCTTCAAACTAGACCCTACTCTGTCAATATTTCAGTCTTTAAATCTACTTCAAAACACTTCGTTGGAACAAATTTAAAATGTGTCTCAAAACTTTGCTAGAACAGATTTAGATATGCCTCAAAACTTCGCTGGAATATGCCCAGAAACTGCAGCACTGTTTTTTTTGTTATATTCAGTCTTTTCGTGGTTAATTCGCTCACATCAACCGAAGCTAACTTACACGACAAGGCAAGAAACCTGATATTTAAAGTTAATGCGCAAATGATCACCATCCTGGCTTCTATAAACAACAACATTTGTTGTAGTGTTAATTGTCAAATAATGAGAAAAGACTTTATGCTGCCTGGGATTTTCGCTGAGATTGCCCCATTTTACTAGAAACATAACTGAGAAGATGTTTGTTCCAAGCATTGACGACAATTTTCAAGTCATCGGTTTGCTTGGCTTTCGACAACAGCTTATGCCTCCGAATAATGGAAACTGCAGCAGACAAATGCGAAGGATATGGAGATGGTTGCTTCTTGTCCGGAAAAAAATGAGAAGCCATAACTTGATACAACAACTGAAGCTTCAACCTGTTGTCGTACGTGTTTTCTACTAACGCCAAACGTAATGTCAAGAGCGATAGTGTTCCGCTGGAAGGTAGACTGTGTTGCGTTTGCTTCGAACAGGGGTACTTGCTTTGATAGTGTGAACTGATGTAATGAAACTTTTGCTGCCCTGTAGAATGAATTTGGAACTGATGTAATGCAGAGTTGGATTTGGAGGATATTGCATTCAATATATGGTGGTGGCACCGCGATAGATAGAATGAATCAATCTTGACTTTTAACCCTGAGAGGATAATGAATGAATATTCATTTTACTGTGCAATAGTCTTTTTCACGAACTGCTAATTTCGAATCAACCAAGTTACGGTGCTGCGTTGCTCCCAGCTGAAGCAACCACGGCGTCTCCATTTCGAATCAGTGAAATATATATTTCTGCTCGAGAAGAGTGCAGTTCTGTTCTGCAGTAATGGCGGTAGTGTCGCCTTGGGCCTTTGACGTCTCCAACTATTCCTGTAACTCATGGATGTACGCGTCCGCTTTCTGAACTATAATGGAGATATCGTTGTTTGCTTCTTGCAACTCCACGTCTGAGATGAAGAGCGGCATTGTGAATTCCCTGCATACATGTACATCTCTTGCTACACAAGATACAAGGAGGTGAGAGCATCTAAAGAAGTATACAAAATACTTTGCAAGCTTGTAAAGAAACTACCACAAAATTAATAGTAATACTACCACTAATTGCTCCCAAGAAAAATACTTTGCTTGGGTCTCCAAGTTAAACTAGTGAATGCAAAGGAAATACAAGAAATAAAATGCACTATTTCACCTCACAAGAACACCATGAAGAACATCAAGAAGACTCCCAATGCACACAATAGATTCTCCAAAGCTTCCTTTATTATCCACAAAATGTTGCTACAAATACTTGTAGCAAGATTTACACATGAGAACATGAGAGAGAGAGGGAAAGAATGAGAATTTTTTTGGCATAATAGACTTGCTCCAAGAGAAGAGATGATGATGAAATGAGGAGGGGAGGGTCCTTTTTATAGGTGAGGAAGGGGAGGGACCCCACTTGGATTTGTTCCAAGTGTCACCCATCCATGGGAGGAGGGTCTCTTCAAGGGGGGCACACTTTTAGGGCAAGAGAGCAAGTTGAGGGATGAGGGGTGAGTGGGGAAGGGGGAAACCACCTTTCCCATTAATTAAAAGTGTAGTTAGGGTCAATGGGGGGTAAACCCAAAGTCCCGAGGGTCCTCATGCTTTTTATTTTTATTTTTCACGAGTTTGTGAGCAAGGGGGGAGCCCCTCTTCTTAGGAAATGGTCACTTTGGGTTGTTGGCTTAGCAGGGAGGGGTTTTCTAAGTTGAAAATCATTTTCCCAACTTAGGAAATACATTTGGGATACTTTTCCCACTCCCTCTCATGACTTTAGTGACTTTTACAAAATCTGGCTATTTTAATTAAGCCAATTACATGCTGATTTTTGATCGACTTGGACTCCTCATGGACAATGGCCCAACACAACTTGTCCAAATGAGATGAGACTTGGTCCTAGGGTGTAGGGGTTCATAAACCATTTGATTTGAGTACTCATACCCCTAAACAAAATCCCGAAGGACCACATTTTACATCGAAAATAATTAAAAATCCCCAGTTTGCGGGAATTTTAATTATTTAAAAAATCCTATCAAAACTTAACAGATTTCCGCAAAACTCTAGGAAATGTCAAGCATGGTCATTTACAACACTCCTAGACCTTAGTTATCCCTTGGGATTGATCATTAGAACACCTTTCACCACTTTAGAGAATTATTGTGAGTGAAAAACTCAAGGATAATTAAAATTGCAGTTAAGCAAGACTAATTACCTAAGGAAAAAAAACACTCGATGAAAGGACTTCCCTAATGATAAAGTCCTAGGTAACTAGACAAAAAATGACTCATGCTAGCATATTACAATATTATCCCATGCAGGGGAGCGAAAATTCCGATTACATAGAAAAGCGTGCTGGGGGCAAAATTTGCCTTGTCGAGAAAAAATCTTCAAAATTGTTGTACCAATAGGTACATATCTTCATGGAACATGGAGTTGACCCCTAGTTGAAATAGGTGGTCAACATGGTCTTTTCTTTCATTGTTTTGGTTGACACACCTAATAGGGTCAGATGAAGGTCCTCCCATATTCAAACGGGCCAACTTACATAGACTCCCGACCTAGTGTGAAATTTGAAGGGGATACTGATGTGAATTATTCATGTGGCTTATATATTAGGTAACAACTTACTTTACACGATTTAAGGACTAGTATATCTTATGAACATTGGCTTTAATTGATTTCATATGTTGTTTTGATCTAGATGCCATTGACATGGTTCTTTGAAGGACGCCCCGAGCTTTCACTCAGGACGTTGTGCCTCTATTGCAGGATATACCATGTATGATGCAAAGCAGTGAGTCACCCAGTGACTTGACACATTCAGATAGTGGCTCTCATATTTTCAGGACCTTGGACGATGGATAGATTAGCTTGTTTTTTACAGATTTGGTCATGGTGGCACACAGATGGGCTGTAAGCCCACATGCTGGGCATTGTACCCAAGGGATTATTACTCATTGGATGGAGGACATTGCACCGGTGGACAGTTGGATGCCTTGCAAAGATGAGATACACTCCTCTCCACCTTCGACGCAGTGCTCTACACTAGACGTTGGCCCTCCTTTGATGATGACGTCACACTTTAGGGTTTGATGATGATGGGGCTTGATGACCACTTGGGGTACCGTTGATGATGTGACATGACCATAGATGAGGAGATGCACCTCCTGCCGTGATTGCACCATGAGATGATGACACGTGGCCTTGAAAGTGTAATGTTCTTGAGCCAATTTTTTTGCTCAGAACACTAACTATTTACTGTTGTTATGTTTGTTCATGTGTTTGCAGGTGTATCCGTAAGATGTACATGGATTATTCAATGTTGATAGACCAATAGATATGAAGCATACAATCATAAACAATACAAGAGATATAAGAACACCAGTAGAGAATCACAATGTCAGATCTGACCTTTATTTAGATAGTAAGAAGTCCTCGTATACAAGAGAACTGCAGATCTGGGAGAAAGACCCAATAATAACAAAATGGGCTGCTAGCCAATACAATAGAAGAACAATACAAGATGAATGCCTCCCAAAGGCTGTAAGAGAAGACATCCAAGCCTCCAAAGGCCATCGGCAAGTAGATCTGACTGAAGATAGAAGAACCTGATCAATGCACTGTCAAACCTCCCCATCTGGATGAGTTGCGCCATGCTCTGGATGCTGCCAAACCCTCAAGTTTCGGCCTACCCTCTCTTGACCTCCAAATCTTCCAAAACTCGCTCAGAATGTAGATCGGGCTGCTAGACATCTCTGGAATCAATCTCAAGCTAATCTGAACAATGCTACTCCTCCAAATAGACAATCCCTAAACTGGATTACGCCCTCCCTGGTTTGATAAAGTCAGGAGGGTATGTTTTCCCCTCTCGGAACCTCAAATGCCACCAAACTCCGTCAAATCATAGATCGGGCCACTGCTACCATGATACTGAAGTCTCAAACCAATCTATGAAGATTTGAGCCTCCAAACACTGAAAATCCCTTTCTGTAGAACGTCCTCTTTCTCTTCAATGCGTGCCAAGCTCACAGAAATAAACTGGAAGGATAAACTCCTCTGGACTAGACCCAGAATGATGCCAGGGACCCTTCGAAGAGAACTCAAGTGTTAACTTTTTCCAAATGCCTCCTGCTTCCTCCAGATCGAACCAATACCTCCAAGATGGTGCACCCCCTAGTTGGAAACCCCCCTGGGTTGCGCCCTAACTTGGTAAATGCCTATAGAACCAACCTGCAACATTGTAGAATGGTGTGGGAGGATTATTTCACCTCCGGGACCAAGCCTGGATCAAGCCCTGTTGACCACCTATTTCAACTAGGGGGTCAACTCCATGTTCCATGAAGCTATGTACCTGATGGTGCAACAAAGTTGAAGACTTTCTAGTTCTACAAGGCAGTTTTTGCCACCGACACGTCTTTTTGTAATCAGAGTGTTTGCTCCCCTGCGTGGGATAATAATGTAATGAGTCAACATGACTCATATTTTAGTTAGTCACCTAGGACTTCATCATTAGGGAAGTCCTTTCATCGAGTGTTTTTAATCCTCAGGTAATTTTTAATTACCCTTGAGTTTTTCACTCACAATAATCCTCCAAAGTGGTGAAAGACGTTCTAATGATCGAGCCAATGGGTGACTAGGGTCTAGGGATATTGTAAATGACCATGCTAGACATCTCTTAGAGTCTTGCGGAATTCTGTCGAGTTTCAGTAGTTTTTTTTAATTTTTTAAAATTACCCATTTAATGGTAATTTTAATTAAAATTGATGTAAACATGTAAAAATTTGGTCCTAGGGGATTATGATAGGGGTGTGAGTACTCAAAAGAAATGGAATGAGACCCCCACCACCCTTGGACCAAGTTTTAGCTCAATTGGACAAGTTTTGCTAGGTCATTGTCCATGAGGAGTCTTAGTCAGTCTTGAGTCAGCAATTTAATTGCTTAATTTGGCTAAGTAAAAATGCCAAAAATTGTAAAATGAGTAAAAAGTCATGAGAAAGAGTGGGAGATGATTCCTAAGCCTTTTCCTAAGTTAGAAAAGTCATTTTCTAACTTAGCCCAACCCCCCTTGCTTAGCCACAACCTCAACTCACCATCTCCCTAGGAAAAGTGTGCCCCCCTTGGTGGTTGACTTAGCCAAAGTAAAAAATTAATGGAGGAAAGCACCTAAATCCCTAAGTGCGCCCTCCTAAGCTCCTAACTTGATGTTTGACAAGTCAAAAAGGTGTTCCCCCTTCTCACACCCTCAACCCTCAAACCCTAGACTTACCAAAACCCTAAAATTACGCCCCCCTTGAGATTCTCACTCTTGCTTGGTGAGTGACACTTGGAACTCATCCAAGAGGGGTCTCTCTTGCCTCCCAGGTATAAAAGAATGCTCACCCCTCCCTCATTTCACATCTATTCTCAGAGTAAAGTTACTATGCCCAAATCTCTCCCACTCTCCTCTCTCTCCCATTTTGTTCTTGCTCTCTTGTAAAGCTTGCTGCAAGTATTTGCAACAACCTTTTTTCTTTCTGAATAATAGAAAATCTTTGGAGGATACATGGTGTGCATTGGGAGTATTCTTGGTGCCAATCTTGAACTTTATTGAGGTGATACCTGTTTTGGTTTTCTTTGTGAATTTCTTGCTTATAGATCTAGATTAGGAGATCCAAGCAAAGTATTTTGCTTAGATAGATTTATGGTAGTATTGCTATACTTTGCTTGGATAGATTTATGGTAGTATTGTTATAGATCCAATGAGTTGATTCCTTATTATTGTTTCAAAGTATTTTGTGATTTCATATGAATCTATTCACCTCCTCTCTTTTTCTGTAGCAAGATATCATATTTTGCAGGTCACCAAGGGTTAGAGAAGACAAATTTCAGATCTGGAAATTTGTCTCTTCAACCAACAAAAACCTCTAATTATTTTCTGTTCTATTTACTTTTCTTTCCTTCTTCTTGTTGGGCAAATTTCTGTTTTGAAATAGGTTAAAAATTATCCATTTACTTCCTGATTTTTACATGTAATATTTCTGTTTTCACTAACAGGAATTTTCTGAAGTTTTCTGGTGGTTTTGTAGCATTTCCAGCAAGCTTTTGCTTGCTGATTTTTTGCAGGTTTTCACCAGAAAAGGGGAGGTGCTGCCCATTTGGGGCCATAAAACATTCAAGAAGAGCCTCCCAATTAGGGGTTTGAAAGTCCCCTTCTTCTTCTATATTTATCCTTCATTGTAAGCAGCCCAAGAGAGTCTCTTGGGCTTGCATTTCTTCAAGCAATTTAATTTTCTGTTTCAATAAATTAATTGTGGTTACACCTTGCAAAGTGGTTTGGCCTATCCAACCCATGCAATATCGTAAGGCTAGGAAGCTAGAATTAATTTCAGTTTTATGTACCTAATGTTTTCCCCCCCTTGTCCTTAAGGCAAAGTTGAGAGGCTAGGTTTTCTTGCTTTCCTTTCAAGTTAATTATTTTTATTTCATTCACCCACTTTGGCACAAAACCTGTAGGTTTGTCCTCCTCCTTGTGCCTTTGTTGAGGTTGCAAAGTGTTTGATTAAAGTTTTGTTTCCCCACTTGTCCTTGAGGTAAGTTTGAGTGGCTAGGAGCACTCTATTTTACTTTCCAAGTCTTTTATTTACATTGCATTGATTTATTTTGCCTACACCTAGCAAAGAGGTTTGGCTTAGCCAACCCATGCTATATCGTAAGGCTTGCTTTCTTGTCTAATTTGTTAATATCTATTGAGTTGGAAGCAATCTATCTTTCTAAGTTGGGAATTAATCATAACTTGTAGCTTTAGGATTGGGATCAATTTATCTAGTTTAATAGGCACCCAGACTGGTACAACTTTCGCCACCAAAAAGGGTGCTTGTGGAGGCTACAAGGGGTGCTAAGTCGGGGACGACTTCACGACACTAGATGTACCCCCTGCTTGAGCGCCCAAGCATTCCGGGTTGACCTGTGGAGCTAGGGAAGGGCCTTGCTTGCCCTTCTTCTTGAGCACCCAACAATCATTTTGGCCAAAGCAATAAGAGTCTAGGGGTAGACACATAGTCTAGGCTTGCATCTCAAAACCTTAATCTCCCTAATCAAAGAGAGACTCTAAAATTCTTCTAAAATTTACCTACAACGCTTTCACAACACTTGTATTTTACTTTTCAGTCATCTTTAGTTGTGCAAGTTGTTTTATTTTCAAGGCATCTACATGTTCATGTGATTTACTTTACTAGCATCTTTACTTTCAAGTACTTTGCTTTCAAGTTGGGTGTGATGTCCCATCCCCAAGATTAGGCCAGCAGGGAGTGACTTAGTAGTCTATATGTTCCCGTAGACTATAGTCAGGCACAAACAGGGAACCAGATGGAGGAATAAGGAGGAATTAAGGCTAAACGATAAATTAAGCCTA
>ML860550.1:31688-43068 GCA_009831015.1 Picea engelmannii
TTCGTCAGACATTATTTCCATTGCAGCAGCCAGGGCGCATTGATTGGAGCAGTTTTGAGGCCATTCCGACGGTTGAGTTTTGAGATCCAGTTTTCCAGCTGACAGCGGTCACTGTGCTCATCCGGGATCGTTTATTTTGGTCAGTCTATCCGTGCATGCAACAGATCTGTTGTCTTCTTGCGGTCACGGGTATTTCTTTGTCATTTGAGTGTATTCTAGTACAGATCCATGAGATCTGACTGACGTTTAGTTGATATATTTCAGTAGGCGATTTGTATTCCCACGCATGCACTATTATTATTCATAATCTTGAGTTGTTGGCCTTATCTACTATTGCATGCGTCATTTTATGATTGTAAAACCTTTGTTATGCTACATGCAACTATAATAACCTACATGCAACCATAATAACTGACATGCAAACACTTTAAACAAGAGAACGTCTACATCAAACCCTAAAACGCATCCAGAAACCCCCAGTGTATCAGATCTGCATGTTAGAATAGGAAGATCGTGGCAAATATCTTGATCAGCCGGATCAGGGATATTTCATTGGGCACATTTACTTTCAAGCTTATCTACCTTCAAGAGTTGCGCACCATCTCTTTGGGGCAATTTACTTGCAGTTTCTTCTTGCTTCATAAATTGCGCACTAGTTCTAATTTGCTAGCTTCATTTCAAAGTTCATTTCACTACCTTAGAGTTGCGCACTTGCTTCATTTCCTAGTTTCATTGGCAAGTTACTTCAAGTTACATCTTTCATGTTTCGTCATCTCATGTTCATTGTATATTTGGTCTAATCATTATTTAGTTTTGTTACATAGTTGTGCTTATATCTCATTGGTTAGTTTCATTGTATACTTGCTCCTAGCATATTTCATTTGTATATTTTCATCTTGTAATCATCTTAAGTGTAGATTGTATCCTTTATTTCATTGTTTATAGCTCATCTAATTCTTTTCTTGTGTATAAACTTAGTTGACCCATTTACCCAATCTTAGGCACTAGTCTTAGTTGTCCTTTTAGGGAAATATCTGCTTGTCATTGAAGCTTTGCATTTGCATTGCTACTTGTCATATAGGTTAGATTCCCCCTAACTTAACAAGACAAAATTAACTCCTAGAATTCATTAATAAACTCATATAGTAAATAGGGTGTACCCCCCTTGGCTTCCCTAGGAGTGAGCCTAGATGGAAGAAGTCCAAGTCGAGGTGACAGTGGGTTTGGACTTAGGCATTGTGCCTCCAAGGACACACCAAGTGGGTTGGAGACTTCTCCACGTTTGAAGGTGTGTATAAGGACAACAACACGCCCAAGAGGCTTTGCACTGTAGGGATCATTTTCTTGAAGGTTTAGTCCTAATTCCCAAGAGGCTTTGCACCTTAGGGTTTAAACCTCATTTTTCTTTATCATTTAGTTCAATCTTCAAGGTGTTGCATGCTTGACTCCATAAGCCCTAAAAGACAATGACATTAGTCTAAATCTCTTCTGGTGGTGAAAATTACACATAGAATTAGCATTACCTCTCTCAAAACATTTTGAATAACTTCTCTAACTCTAACTTTAGCAAACTAATGATATTTATTGCTGCTGTTATAAAGTTTGCTACAACCACTACTTTAATTGCTTCATACTTACTGGAAAAAGTGGCTTAAGATACTTAGAATTTAGATCTAGCAATTGGATATTGTTGCACATGTTAAAGGCTTAATTTCTATGCTCAATTACTATATTTTTGGGTACTTTTTCTTGTTGCTGTTGCAAAAGATTGATTGATGTTATACATTGTCTTACTGTTGTAATTTGCAACAACAATTGAATTTATTGCTTATCTAGTGTCTAAGAGGTCATTTATGAGTTGTATAACTTGGTAATTGCCTATTTTATGCTTTGGATTTGTTTGTTATCTCGTACAACTGAACCAATTACCTTGTTACCTTTCTTTCCTTTTCTAGACCTAGACCTAATACTTAGGTGACCAAGATAGGGGGCTGTAGGCTCGGCTAATCTTGCTATTTGATCCCTTGAGGTCACGAGGGAAGCCTCCCTTATGGTGGACCTTCTTCTATCACTAAAACGAGGGAAGTCTCTCCTAAGGTGACAATGGTAGAAACTTCCAGTTGTTACACAAGATTGGGATATTGTGGATGGCTTTGCACGAGTACAAATCCTATGATAACAGGCGGTTGACGTATGGTACAGTGGCGACATGTGAATTGATGGCTTGTATGGAATTGTAAATGGTAGCTTGTAAGAAATTGCATATTGACGGCTGTACACAAATTGGCAGTTATATGGATGAGAATTTGCAGCTACAAGACAAGTGGCTGTATAGACCATTGTTATCAGAACCGGACTGGAGTTGGAAAAACTGACAAGTGGCTGTATAGACCACTATTATCAGAACCAACTAAGCCCTTGGAACTTTTTCACACTTCTTTGGCAAATGAACTTCTTAGCATACCACTCCACATATACAAACATCTTCTTCAACTCCACCTGAGAATTGAGAATGGATTGAAGAGGAATAGAGTTGGTAGCATAATATGTGATTGAAAGAAGCACCAACTCTCTATTTTCTGTGAATGTCCTCACGAAGGTAAGTATCGAGGCATGGTTATAAAGGAATTTAGTGATGCTCTTAGCCTCCTCAATCACCTCCCTAACAAAGTAATTTTGCCAATATTCTCCATTATCAATTCAATGCAATGGGCTACACATAGAGTCCAAAACTAATGTGGGGTGTCTCGTCGTTAACATTTTTCTAGATGCCACATATTTAGTGACATTATCTGTTATGACCTGGACAACATGCTCCACATCTAGGATGAGCTCATATAACAAGTTACACAGCAGGGTAGCATCTTTAACATTGGCAGTAGCATCGACAATTTTAATAAGAATTGTTCCCCTAGCACAAGAAATTAAGAAATCTAACAAGGTCCCGCACTTCCTATCCGTTCAACCATTTGACATAAGTGTGCATCTGGTCTTCTCCCATGATTTGTTCAACTCCAATCTAATCATGCAACCTTTTCTTTTCATTTTGAAGAATTGCCCCTTTAAATTCATTAGAGGCAACGACTTTATATCCAAGTCCAACAAAATCAACAACATCAAGCATTGTTTGTTCGAATGGATTGTTTTGGCAATTTTAAAGGGTATATCACTCCACAAGAAACACGTGCCCACAATCCTATCCAATTCCGCCTTTTTCTTTAAAAAAAATAGAATGGATGGAATGTTGTGCCCAAGGTTCCATTCTTGGAACAAAGAACAATGATGTGGCATTAGGAGGATGAACAGGGCCTGCAAATGGTGAATCTTTGAGCCCATATCACTTCCAATCCCTTCCAAGGAAAAATGCATAATAGGTTTCCTTGATACTCCACCTACTGGAAGTTCAATCATCAGAACTTGTTTTCCTTCTTGATTTCTTCAAGACTAGCAATATCTTGTGCCTGAACATCTGAGGTGAACTTTGGGTAGGGCTTGGTATCTCTGCCAGGGAGTCTTTCCCGGTAGGCATTTTAGACGGTTACCCCTTTGTATAAACCTTTGGGCAAAGTTTGCATTTGACCTTGCGCTTTGGCTAGTTAGCAATGTCTAATACCATGCAAAAATAACTAACTACCAATGAAAAATGATTCCTAACATCTTCATTTTTGTTACATATTCCTAGCTGTTTTGGGAGTGAAATACACTGCTTTTGCCACTCCACTGAGATATCTATAGAGAAATATAAGAACTACGCTATTCCTTCTCCTCAAGTGCCCAAGTTCATAGTTTGTTGCTTAATACATTGGAGAGGGAAAGGGCGTTTTTATTGCCCTCACCTACATTGTTGGGCAGGTTTGTTGCATTCCTTGTTCTAGGTCATGGGAAGTGTTTGTTGTAGCGTATGGGATTTGTACTTTTGCGATTCTATGTGTCACTGTTATCTTCATTAGGATGATATGAAGGACTCCTACACACTTGAGTGCAAGAGTTGATGTTCTTATTCTAACCATTTGCCCATGGTCCATATAAATGATTTTGGGGTATTCTACCTTATCTTTGACACCCCTCTTAATTTTTGGAAATATGGGTAGATCACCCTCAATTTGCCTAATTTAACTCCTCTTTAATCACTACTCCTCAAATTTGCCTTCCTCCTTTACTTTTGCCGTTCTAGCTCAATATGCTAATCTTGTCACCAAAGTCAGAAAAGGATATAATCCCGTTTTACTTTCTTTTGTTGCTTCAACATCTTAGTAAATTTAGATCAGGCTTCTTATATATTAAACACCAAAAAAACCTGCTTAGGTACACACTAATGAAATCTGGATCAATGAAGCTAGTTCTCATCTTTCCTTTCCCTCCTATCCATTTTCATAGTTTCTTTCATAAAACTATCTGGTGACTCCTTTTCCCTCTTAACCCTTGGTCTTTCTAAACTTAGCATGCCCATGTTGTTGTAGAGAGGCCTTCTTTGTTAGGGTTCTTCCTTTGAGTTCTTAGGTTGTGTTAACACCAAATTTCCCTATATAAATTTTGGTGTTAAGTTGCAGCGCACGTTTATGGATATTATACAGGGTGAGTTCAACATTATAGAGTTCACTATTCAGCATTGATGGTTCGTGGACATCATACGGGGTGAACTCAACATTACAGAGTTTATCTTTTGGCATCGATGGTTTATACTACATAGTACCTTGGCCATATGATGGGGACATTGTTGCAGATCCTTGTTCAGCAAGACTTTGTTCCAGAGTTGCCTTGTATGAGTGTTTGGAGATTATCTAGAGATTAGTATACCATGAGGACAACACATCCTGTGCTATTTTTAGCAGGTTTCAGGTTCAGGCTTATAGAGATCTATTTTTAGTAGGTTTCCAGTTAAAGGTCCAGAATATATTTTTAACAGTGTTTCCTCAAGCATCGGATTGACATTCAATTTTTGAGGATGCATGGAAGGACGAGCACAGTCAGATGGGCACTTTTAGAACCTTTTTCGCTATTTTTGGCAGTTTCTATTTTTAGAAACTTGATCTTTTTAGCAACATATGACAGTTTTGGAGATCCAGTATTGAATTCTTCAATGGCCACTTCCATATTTTCAAGATTCACAATCTTGGAAAATTTCTATTTCTATTTTTAGAAATTTTATCTTTCTTGAAATCTGAAAGTGGATTTTATTTTTAGAGATGCACATGGGTTTTTTTGTGAATTTGACATGTTTTAAGGCTTGGTCAAAGCTGGTCAAACCTAAGTCAAAAATAAACTTTTTGGGATTTTAGAAAAATTCTCATTTTTGGAAACCTAGTATTGAGTGTAGCATGGGGGTGAAATTTGGTGATGATCCGAGACTCTGAATTTTTGGTGAAAGTTAGGGTTTTGACTTTTTCAACGATGCTATGTTATTAGCTCTTTGAACAACATGGTTGATTATTTGTTCACTGGTATTGCAATGGTTCGGTTTTCTTTCCGTGCACTTACTTTGATTTCTTGTTTCACTTAAGGTTGACATTCATTTCATCTCACTTGTTTAATAACTATTTAATTGGTTTAATGTGTTGATGTTTGGACAACATCAGGAAGACATTCTTTCATATATATATATATATAATGACATGATATTTGTCATACAAGGTATAAATATATAATAAACAAGTAGTTATTTATTATCCAAGGGACGCATCCTTTCATGGATGGTCACCATATGTTCTCTATATATGAAACACTCATCATTGTAATAATATATCAATCTTATATCATCTCATATTACCTCATATAGAAAAATCAACATGGTATCAGAGCAGGACTGGGCTTGACTCCCTCACGTGAGGCCCAGGAAAATGAGAAAGATAGCATGCGTTTTGTATGAAGATTTATACATGCTTGCGTTGTATTTTCATGAAAGAGATAATGGAGTGCAACTTAAATGGTTCTGTTTTTTAGCTGAAATAGCCATCAGAAATTGCTTTAATCATCCATAGTTGAGCCTGAAGATATCATTGTGGACGTAGAAGCTGCCCTCTGGTGTGGGAACGAGATGAAACATATGTTGAGGATATCAACTATGTGCCTGTTGTGGATCCATCGCTGGAATTTGTGTTTACTACTAAGGATGTCGCTGGTGTGGGTGTTAATGCCACACTGCTGGTTTTTTAATAATGAGATTGGATTTCAAAAATGGAATATCGATTCATTATGCAGCGTAGGACGATCCACCAAAAAGCATAAAGGGGAAGGAGGTTATATCGGAGAAAAATAATCACTTCTTTTCTATTAATCTATAATGATTACAATAACAATTTTATAGGCATTGGGTTTAAGAGCGTCTTTTTAGTGACAAGCCAGCGGTATAGTCCCATAATGGGTTGAAAGCAGACCCAACATTGCTCAGCTTTAAGGAAGTTATGGGTGCAAGCTTCCCAATACAATTATAGTTCTTCCTTTTCATATAGAGAAGGTTGGATCTGTGCAGAAAGAGCTCTCCAGTATCCAGCCTGAAGTTATTTTGTTTATGTCCAAGATCAAGAAGCTTTTTGTTCGTGAGGTGCATGTAAATGCTACTTTTAACAAAATGAATGGAATCTCTGTTTCGAGGGAGACAGACTTTTAAAGTTCCAAGAGTTAAGACAGTGAATTGTTTACTCTGCATTTGTTCGCTGCAGAAAGTAAATGTTCAATAGGACAATTGAGTTATTACATGTGGAGGCAACGTTTTCATGTGAAGAATGAGTGTAAGGTTGAGTAGTGAAAAGAAGCCACATGAGATTGTTGAGGGAACCATTAGATCGTGTTAAATTTGGCAGCATCGACAATCATTCTCCAATCAAAGGCCATATGGGCCACCTTGAGGCTAGCCAGGGAGATTTGGAGAATCAACCACTCTTGTGAGGTATTGACAAAAACCAGGGGTAACGTACAACCTCTGTGAGTCAAACCAAAAGTCAGGATGAACAAGATGCTATGTAAGTCTATTGCCAAAGTCAGGCGGAACGTACAACCTCTGTGAGCATAGACGGTCTAGTGCAAAAGTCAGGGGGAACGTACAACCTTTGTGAGCATAGATAGACTATTGCAAAAGTAAGGGGGAACGTACAACCTCTGTGAGCCTAGTCAAGCCTTGTGAGCCATGAGCAAAAGTCAAGGCATCTAACAAAAGTTAGGTTGAATATAAAATGCCTATGAGCTAGAAACAAACGATATTCCTAATATTGCAAATGATATAAATGTATTGATCTAGTGCGTTGGCACGTGTAACATTATTCATCATGAAGAGAAATTCGAATTGCCTTGTAAAGAGTCGAGTTGTAACTGAAGTCTCAAGTCTAGTTCTATTTTCGAACTAAAGTGTAATGCTGAGTTGTAATTGAAGTCTCAAGTCTAGTTCTATTTTCGAAGTAAAGTGTAATGTTGAGTTGTGACTGAAGTCTCAAGTCTAGTTCTATTTTCAAACTAAAGTGTAATGTTGAGTTGTAACTGAAGTCTCAAGTCTAGTTCTATTTTCGAACTAAAGTGTAATGCTGAGTTAAGTCAAGCATGCTTTCACACCTCTATTTCTAACCCTCTCCTCTTCTCCTCTTCACTCCTTTTTATGCAGAGGTCGACCCCTCTCTTCTATACAGTTCTATGCAGGTCAAGGGTGAGGCATATAGAGGCACATATCAGTGAGACAGAGGCAACATATCAAAGGCAACACATCAATGTTGTAGAGGCATATACAAAGGCAACATATCAGTGCTGCATATCAGCATACAGAGGCAACATATTAGTGCCGCATATCAAGATATCAGAGGTGCATATCTGTGTTGTAGATCAACATAATAAAGGCGCATATCAACATTTCAGAGGCGCAGATCTGCGCTGTCGATCAGCATAAAAGAGGCACATATCAACATATCAGAGGCACAGACCTGTGTTGTAGATCAACATAATAGAGGCGCATATCGGTGCTGCATATCAGCATATCAGAGGTGCAGATCTGTGCTGTAGATCATCATAATAGAGGCGCATATCAGTGCTGTAGATCAACATAATAGAGGCACATATCAGTGCTGCATATCAACATATAGAGACAACATAATTAGAGGCATTCTCAACAGCCCGTATCAGAGCTGATATATCTCAGTGTTTGAAAGCAACTAGGATACATCTGTATCAACAAGGTCTCTTAGGTCTCTGTCAGGTTAGAGTCAACTTGGCAAGCTCATTAAGAGCAGAGTTTTCATGGTGGATATTTGTAAGTGATCTTAAATTATTAATACAATAAAGGAATATCGTTTGCTGGGGTTTTTCTCCCTGTATAGGGTTTCCCCAAGGTATATGTGTTGTTGATGTGCATGCTTACGTATCTACATGGTTATTGCTATTCGGTTATAATCCTATAATGTTGAAATGTATTAAGCTGGAATCAAAGTGTTGAATTTAAAGAAATAATCCGCATAAGAAATCAAGCTCAAAATTTAACATGGTATTAGAGCTTAGGGTGTGTTAAGCTTGTTGAAGTGTAATAGCAGGTACACACAGATCCAAGCAAGCTTGATTAAGTTTCTAGTGTGATGTCCATGGCATCCTCCATTTCAGTCAGGGTCGAGGATAGGCTCGAAGGAGCTACCAACTTCAATGTGTGGAAGCTCCAGATAACAAATATTTTGTAGGAGAATGATCTTGAGCAGTATGTGATCACAATGGTGGAGGAACCCACTACTAATGCAGGAAGAGCGACTTTCAGGAAGAGTCAAGCAAAGGCTAAGAGAATCATCTTTGACTCAGTCAAAGACAATATAATGCCAGCGATGACTTCGTTAATGACTGCCAAGGATTGTATGGATACCTTGGTGAATCTGTATGAGAAACAGGCTCCAAGTTAGAAGAGGACACTTAAGCATAAGCTTAAGCATTTGAAGATGTAGAAAGATGAATCAATAGTATCTTTCAATTCCAAGA
This sequence comes from Picea engelmannii, assembly GCA_009831015.1. Taxonomy (NCBI): domain Eukaryota; kingdom Viridiplantae; phylum Streptophyta; class Pinopsida; order Pinales; family Pinaceae; genus Picea; species Picea engelmannii. Next base: position 40,626 of record ML860550.1, read on the forward strand.
TAGCCCAGATCAGAGATAAGCTTTTGGTCACAAGGGTCACAGTGGACGATGATGATTTAGTGCAGGCCATATATGATGGTCTTCCTTCTTCATGGGAGACCTTCTTATCCAGTGTAAGTGGGAGAGAGATCCCACCCACGTTTGAGAGGTTATGGCATGATTGCCTCCATGAGGAGAGTCATGCTGCTACTAGGAGCGAGCCAACCAAAGAAGAGCGTTCATCATTAGCATCAAGATTCAAGGGAAAGAAGAAAGTCACTTTCTAGAAAGGCTCTCAGAGGAAGTCAAACACCAAAGGTATGTTCAAAGGCAAAAGTATTGATACATCTAAGATTAAATACTTTAGTTGTAATAAGTTGGGTCATTTTGCTAAAGACTGTTGGTATAGGAAGAAAAATCCAAGGAAAGGGAAACATCATGCCTCAACTTCTGAGGATGATGAATCCTAAAGAAAATAGAAAAGTCATCCTAATGAGAGAGAAAACAAAAAAGAATATTACCTGGTTTCTGCCTTATCCAGTTCAGTTTTCACGGGGCCGAAAACTTGGTTAGTAGATAATGGTGCATCAAAGCACATGACAGGGTACAAGGAGATCCTCTTAGATTTCAAGACAATCTTTTGCACAACAGGTTGAGCTTGGGGATGACAAATGTTACAAGATAGAGGGAGTAGGCTCTATTTCCTTCAGTTTGGAATCTGGGGCTAGGCTTCATGTTGATGAAGTATTATATGTTCCAGGGCTCAAGAAGAATCTTCTATCAATTGCAACCCTCGAGGACAAGGGATATTGGGTGATCTTCAAGGACATGAAGGCACTACTGTGGGTTAAAGGTAGCTACTTGAGTACAACATAACCCATTGGGATTCGCAGAGGAGGACTGTACGTCGTGACAAGACAGTCAGTTCAGGCATTGGCTCATGATGCGACTAGCTCTAGCGAGTTGTGGCACAAAAGACTTGGACATCTCCATTACAAAGCACTTCCAGATCTGTAGAACATGGTATGTGGCATGCCCTCTATTTCTCCTAGTAAAAATAAAATTTGTAAAGGATGCATGCTAGGTAAAAATATAAAGAAAGCATTTCCTAGTTGTGACGACAGAGCTCAGGGCATCTTAGATCTGGTTCATTTTGATGTATGTGGTCCCATGTCATCTCCCTCACTCAGTGGTTGTTTATATTATGTCATTTTTTGTAATGTTCCTTTCCAAATAGGAGCTCCAGAGAGGAGGCTTAATGGTCTAAACCGCCCTGTTAGACTATAGCCAGGGCCAAAGAGGGGTAAACAGGGTTACTAGAGGTCACTCCAGTCACACGTGTTATATTTGGAAAATGACATTGAGCTAAAAAGGGTTAAAAGCGCTTTTAAGTCATTATGAGCTAAAAATAGAAGTCAATAGTGAATTAGGTTTCAACAGTGATTTAGGGTTTTGGAAGTCAACAATGAATTAGGGTTTGAGCATGATTTAGGGTTTTGGAAAGCTATAAAGGAAGGGTTAGCGACCTAATTCATCATTTATGCAGATTATGACTTGTCATTGAGGAGAAGAGGCGCATCTCAGGATAGATAGTTCAGTGTATTCCAGGAGGAAGACACCAGTTGGCTAATTTCGGTGTTGAAAGACACACCCTAGTCACTGGGAAGATCATCCAGGTCTTCCATGATTCTTCATTGATTCCGCAGTGCTCCCATATTCCGGGTATTATCTTTTAGTTGCTTATATGTATTCCGGCTAAGGTACTTTTGTCTTTTGATCTAGCCGACTGCTGTTATTTTATTCCGGCTAAGATCCTTTGTCTGTTGATCTAGTTGAGTATTGTCAGTTTATTCAGCCGCATTCGGCCATTTTGTAATCCACAGAGATATCATAATACAAACTTTGCAGTCCTTTGTCGCATTTATTATTTGTATGATCATTTATATGCTGTAAACCTTTGATCCTACACACCCATTAGCAGCGTTTCCTAGACTAGCCAAGTCAGGAACATTACAGTGGTATCAGAGCTTTAGTCCTGCCAGCCTGTGACTAAAGACAATGAGTGCAGCAGAAGACCCAGAGGGCCGTGAACACGTAGGTGACGAATATGTCACTTCCAACAGGCATCAGGAAAGAAGGCATAGGCCTGATTTTCCCCCTTTTCCTCCTAGCTCAGAGGAAGAGGAAGAGGCACACAGAGAAGCAGAGAGAAGGGCAGAGCGCGAGGCAGAGAGGATACTAGGAGATAGATATGAGCGACCAGAGGGTAGTGGCAAGGCCCCCATAGATCCATAGGCAGCTTTCATGCAGGTTATCAACGGTATGTTAGCTAGTCAACGGACCATGTCTCAGTCCTTGGCACAGGTGGTTAATAGATTGGCTAGAGTGGGCACCCCAGATACACAAGTCCCGCATGCAGCACAGGGGAACTCGGGAGCAGGCAGTAGACCCCAGTCACCCTCTC
>WSFP011410247.1:0-24728 GCA_009831015.1 Picea engelmannii
TTTTCTAGATTTAGCTCTCACTCTATATTAGTGCAGTGTATAACTTATTCTAAGAATGTTTAAGGAGATAAAAAATTATATAAGAAATAAAATATGTATGCATGTTAAGATTATCATATATGTCAAGAAAAAAAGAAAAAAAAAAAAAAAATATATATATATATATATATATATCCTTCTATTTACTGATAATAAAAGAGTACAAATTATATGAGTTGATGCCTAAGCTTCCAACAAAGGAAACCAACTTAGGAATCGATGTCTGAGAAAAAAAAATGACCATGCCAAGAGCATATGGCTTACTAATTAGAAGTTTATACATACTGAAAATTAAAAAAAGAGGTTGAACTTATTGCAAGATAAACAAAAAGAGTCAGAAAATATTCAAGCCTGGGGGGCATCTCTATCATCCGGGTGTTGGATTGGTGAGGTCCATGGAAGAATAATAACACTCTGTTTTACCCTAAAAACATGGATTTGGAGGCTTTCAATTCTAGCTAACATGATTTACTACTGATAGGAAATCTATGGAGAGTATCTGCGAAGTTCAAAGAGGATTCAAATCTAGTCCTGTGTTAGTAGCACTAGAGGTCGCTCGACAAGCTCAAGGGCATCAACCTGCATGTCATTACTACTATTGCATGTGTTGTGGTCTCTATGAACTGGTTGCTAAGGAATAATTCGACCACTAGGGACCTCATTATAGACAATAATTTCCTCTTCAACAATGGAAAGATGCCATCTTTCTTTCTCGAGAGGAGGAAAAAAATGGGGGTTCTCTACTCGAAGAGAGTCGTCAGGAAGGGGGGAGGAAATAACACTGCTAGAGGTCTGAGACGAGGGCCACTGTCGACAGGGGGATCCACGAGAGGAGCCACTTCCTCTCTTGGATTTCCCACGTTCATGAGGCATTCGACACATTGAATATGACACTAGAGAGAGGGAGAAAAATTGATGAAGGGTAAAACCAAACCAGATAAGAGAGGTATCAGAAATTCGATACCATATATCTAAAGAGAAGACAAGAATACTAAAGGCTGTCATTACTTTTCTTAAAATAATCCCAAACCTACCTTGTCTGTGCTCATTAATCTCTGACATTATCACCCTTGTGTTCTCGCACAATAAAATATTTCCAGAGTCATCAAACTGATCCATTAGTGTACTTTCTCGAGCTAAAGAGCATACAATTTATGCAACAACAACGATTTTCAACACAAGCATCATCAATATTAGAGAGAGCTTTAGGTACCAGGTGGAAAAAGGTTTGGACACTTGTCTTCTCTTCATTGAGGAAAATTTAACTCTCCATCCGAGGGTAAGACTTCCTAGAGAGCCATCTCTTCACATTCGCAAAGCAAGGGAAATGAATGAGAATGGTTGTTGATGATTAGGATGTCCCTTTCGAGACATTCCACCCCCACATTGGCTAGTTTATCTGCAATCTTGTTGGCCTCACATTTGACATGTGAGGGTATGTAAACCTTATGAGAAGTCATTAGGGACTGGATGTGATCTAGTATGCATAAGAGTCTCCAAAAATAATAGAACTTTGTAGGGTTAGAGCCATTCAAAATTTTCGTGAATAGATTAAGGATGACCTGCGGATCTCTTTCCACAATGATTTTGATATGTCCTTATTCAATTGCTTCTTGAAAACCTTTGAGGAGACCCCATAATTCGGTTGAATTGTTAGTTTCCATTCCTAAACTTCCTTCTAGGATTATGCAAATGCTTCCTTCCACATTTTGAAACAAAACCCTGAAACCATCTGGTCTTGGATTGCCTTTGGAAGTTCCGTCAAAATTCATTTTGAGGAAACCTAAAGGAGGTATCGACCAAGATGATGGGTTGGATGAAGGAAGAGGATGGAGGGGGATTGAAGTAATGATTCTATTTAAATTAGGAATCCATATAGAGAGGATTCAAAGTTCCTGAGGATCGTCGTCTAAATATTCACGTAACCATTTAAGAGATCTGATATATTCTTGAATGTTGGTGGTGATCTTAGACCATATTAGTGCCTCATTTGAGTGTTGAGAAAGGAACATTCTTCTGTTATGCTCATTCCAAACTTTCCAAACCAAAAACCCTGGGAGAAGCCACCATATTCTATTTAGGTTAGGATTTTTAAAAGCATATGGCCTCCAATTTTCAATAGTGGAAGAGACATTGCCTCGACCTCTGTCAGAGTTTCTAATGGAGTGAGATACCTAATCCCAAATCTATGAGTTGTAGGAACATTGTTTGAGAAGATGATTAGTCGTTTCTTCCTATTGAGATAAGAGAGGGAAAATAGAGGGGACTATAAACCCAATTTTTTTCATATTGTCCCAAGAAAGAATAAGGTTGTGGATTCCCAGCCAAAGGAAGATGTTGATCTTTGGCCATAGATTATTTTTCCAAATGGTGTGAAATATTCATTGTTTTGGAAGGAGATGTAAATTTAACTTTAAAGAATAAGTCTCTTTGATCAAGAAAATCCCTTTTGGGAGAGCCCCCATCTGAGGATATTAGTTCCTTGACGAATTTGAACTTTCCTTTGCACCATTTTACTTTTCCATGGGCTCAAGTCACAATCAATAGGAACCCAAAGGTATTCATGATTGTTCTTCCATTTATTCCAGAGTTGCGAGGCATATGATTCCTTCCAAATACTGGCAACCCGAAGTTGATTAATATTGGGAATGTATTCTTGGATGATCTACAAAGATTCATTTTGTCTAAGGAGGGGAATTTTTTTCCATGAGTCAGACCAGAATAGTGCACTTTTCCCATTTCAGAGCTCCCAAAAAGCATGTTCTTGAATCAATTTTTTGTTTTTCCATGTTGCGTTCTAGGTGGATGATCCATTGATTTTATCATTCCATCTTACAATATTATCCTCCTCAATGGTTGGTGTATATTTTCAATGCTATAACTAGGCTCAGATATCCTCTAGATGTTGAAGCCAACGCCACCAGATATTTGTGTTAGAAAAGCCAGGATCGCGAAGCAATAAATAAAAAAAATGTGGAAATAAAACACAAAAGATACACAATACAATATAGACACAAATATATGTGATTCACCTAGTGTGGGATATGTCCACCACATAAATTTCCAGGTCCTTCCTTTTTATTATTCAGTGAAATGAAGGGATACAACCTACATCTCAACCATTGTAACTTCCTCTTCTTTATCTCATAGTCTCCTCTCTCAGAATACAATATTCATTCTCATACATAGCCTCAATGCAATTCCCTCATAAGAGAGGGTTCCCTTCTAGATAAAAAAAAACATAAAATAATTTCTACCATCAGATCTGTGACCTTATAATGAACGGTCCAGATTGACTACGAAATTACAATATTTTACAAGGCAATTTTTCCCAAAATGTCACCCCCCTAGACCCCCTTGGCAACAGTTGTGGGGGGGGAATTCACCCACACCCCCCGTTAGGGAATGGGGTCAAATCATGGATGAAACAAACCTCTAAGTCAAGAATATAATCAAGCTCTACAACCAACAATCTCCCACTTGGAGACTTATCACAACAACTCCACTATTACTATACCTGTTGAACTATACTCCACCTTAGACCTAGAAAATTTCTCATCTTCACCTTCATACTTGAAGGCCAATTGAAACTGAGCAGGAACTCATTTTCTCCCTGGTTGCTCCCTTTTTTAACATGTTTGCAGGATTCTAGATAGTATGTATTCTTTCCAACTTCAAATGTCAATCTTCCAAGATAGATCATATGAAATGGTACCTGAGATGTATATGCTTAGTATTTGAATGGAAGGTTGAGTTATTTGCAAGATGAATGGCACTATCACTGTCACAGTACAACCTTCTATTCTCTTGCTTCTTTCCCAATTCCTCCATAAACCTCTACAACCAAATCATTTCTTTATTAGCCTCTATAGTAGCAACCTACTCTGCTTCTGTTGTTGAAATTGCAACAACCTTTTGTAGTTTTGAAATCCAACTTACTATTGTTCCACCTACAGTAAAAACATACCCCGTGGTTCTCATCCTACTATCTTTATCACTTGTTATATCTTAATCAACATATCCTTGTAGAACAATGTATGAACCTCGAAAACATGATGCATGAGTAGAAGTACCTCTCAAATACTTGAGAATTCACTTTACTTCCTCCCAATGTTCTTTACCTGGATTGTTCATATACCTGCTCACAGCTCCCACTGCATGTGGAATATCGGGTTTTGTTTAAACCATCACATACATCAATCTTCCAATTGTTGATGAATAAGGAACCCTGGACATGTGTTGTATATCCTCCTATGTCTTGGGACACATTTCCTTAGTTAATTTGAAATGGCTAGCCAAAGGTGTACTAATTAGTTTTGCATTCTGCATTCTAAACCTCTCCAACACCTTCTCTATGTAATCACATTGAGACAATGTCAATTTGCGTTTTTTCTTGTCTCTTGTTATTCTCATACCAAGGATTTTCTTTGCAACACCCAAATCCTTCATCGCAAATGAATTAGCTAATTTCTTTTTGAGCACATTTATATCTTGCATATTAGAACCTGCAACAAGCATGTCATCTACATACAATATTAATATAATATAGCTTCCATTTTCTAGCCTTCTAAAATAAACACAGTGATAAAAATGACATCTGCTATAACCTTGTTATGTCATAAACCTGTCAAACTTCAAATACCACCGCCTTGGAGCTTTATTTAGGCCATACAATCTCTTCTTCAACCTGCATACCAAAGTTTCCTTCCCTTTGACCTCATACCCCTATGGTTTCTACATATAAATACATTCCTCCAAATCCCCATGAAGAAAATTTATTTTTACATCTAACTGTTCATGATCTAGAATTGGATCCAGGAGCTTGATGGGGCTCAGAAAGGCCTAAAAAATAAAATTTCTCATAATGGCTTCAAAAAATATGTGTGCATAGGCCTCATTGATATGAACCCAACAAAACTTGAACGAGATCAAATGGATGTCGTATGCTCCATATATCGTGATCTGTATGATTTTCCAAACAAGCAAAAAGTCAACAATCAACGGGCCAAAAAGTCAATTCTTACGTCAACATGATGTCATGATTATGTCATCATGCTGACGTGGGAGTGTCTAGAGGTGACACATGGCATCTAACCATATAGTGACGTGGATAGGTTGTTTATGCGACAGGTATAGGTGGACCAATCAGGGAGTGGCACTTGTCACCACTACAAGGAGTGACACGTGGCACATCTGTACGGATGACATGGCAGGTACGACACATGGCAGGTGTGATGATGTGGTTGGTTACTGACTTGGAAGGTGGTATATGTGGTCCAATCAATGTTTGACAAGTGTCCTTTGGTGGGCAAGTTAAACAGTGCCACGTGGCCCAGACATGGGTTGCCATGTGGCACCCCATCATTGTTGTCTGTGGTAAAAGTTTTTGGACTTCCCAGAATCGACTGCATGACCTATGGCATAGGGGAAGTGCTTTGGGTAGGCCGAGTTACCAATCCACCTACAGTGGTGCTTTTTAAACCATGGTGCATATTATATATTTAAACTTACCTAAGGGTTTGGGCGGAGGAGGTAAGGGTTGGGGTCTAGCCCCAACCCCGATTTTATGCTGCCATATGTCCACCATTCCACACTCGACACTTCACTCTAGTGATAAGGATCGGGTGCAGGGGCCATGGTCCAACACACAACCTACCACCATGTGACTCATAGGCGGTGACCAACAACCAGGTGCACCAATTAGGCTCTGGTTCCATCATTTGCACCATGCGACCAGGTGTTAGCAGAGGAGGGGCTAACGCACAACCCCTAGGGGGCTGGCGCTTGACCATATGATCCCATACGACCTTTCAAAGGGGGGAACGTGCCCATGTTTGGGGGATTGTTTTGATTTTTTTGTAACGGAGTGGGTTTTTAACTATTGTATAAGTATTTTTAATGGTTTTTCTCAGCAGTTTGAGAGATTTTGGCTAATATTGGGGGATATTGGGCCCTTTTTAAGGCCAGAACTTGGGGAGAAGTTGGGATATAGTTACCAACTTCAGGTCTATAAAAACTATATGTTCTTGGAGCTATGAGGGGAAGGTTCAGAGCAAGTTTATGCTAAAGATTTGCCCAGCCAAATCCATTTTTGTGCAGGGAACCTGTTGAGGAGAGCACCATTGCGGGCCATTTCTGGGAGCTCCGGTCATCCGATTTTAGTGCCGTCTATTTTTTGGGGTTCTAGAGATCTGGTAGAACACAACTAGATCATATTGTAACCTTTTTGGCACTACTGTGATGTACTTTTAAATCTTCTAACATAAATAAGAAAGCCTCACCCATTGAGACAAAGGCCCAGAGACGTAGGTGAGATTGTCGAACTCTGTTATCATCTTGTTGTTATCGTTTGTTGTTCTTCATGCTTATGTTCATATCTACTGATTTCTTAATGGCTGATATATTTATTCATTAATTCTTCCTCTTTCATTAGTTTCCTAAATGGTTAATAAGCACATGCTTAATAAATCAACCATTGTCATTTAAAAGATATTTTCGGATCAAGAGGTATCAGAGCTAGTCGACGTTTGGATTTGAGTTTGCATGTTAACCAGGGAAAATATACATCATGCTGAAGGTGAGTTTTTTTAAGAGAATCCATTGATTGGATTGAAAAAGAGAACTTCTCAAAGAGAGAAGATGGCATCGGAAGAGGGACTTTCTTAGGATGAGAAATTGTTTCAAAAAAATTTCTTCTCCATGTCCGAGATGATGAAGGTTTTGTATGAGGATTACTTGGAACGGAAGAGACCAGATCTGGTTGAATCTTCAAAAGGAAAAAGTGAATAAGGAGAGGATCCTACTCAAATTCCTCCTTCACCTCCATCTTCACCTCCTTCTTCTCCTTCTTCTTCAAGCTCAAGTTCTAAATCCACTGTAAAGAAACATGTCCATAAACATAAACAAGAAATGTCTTTATTAAAACTTGATGTGAAATTTGAATTACCTATGTATGATGGTGAAGTCAATGCAGAGAAACTTGACAATTGGGTCAGACAGATGGAGGTTTATTGTAGTGTGCAACAAATCAAGGATGAGGCAACTCAGATCAATTTGGCATCCCTTAGACTTGCAGACACATCACTCATTTGGTGGAAAAGCAAGTTGCAAAATGGCACGCAACAAGTGGGTAATGTATTTCCATCATGGAAAAGTTTTATTTCTGCACTTAGAAATAAATTCTATCCTTTGGGTTATAAAGAGAAAGAGTTAATTGAATGGCAAGCTGTTAAACTAAGAAAAGGACAAATAGTGCAAGAATACACAAATGGCTTTCGTAAAATGGCATTGATGTTAGATATTCCTTTACATACCCAAGAAACTCTTATGAAGTATATAGGAGGTTTACCTACACATATTTGAAATAATGTATTCATGTTTGGACCAACTAATCTTGATGAGGTTTCTTTTCAAGCGACATGCATTGAAGCAGGGAAAACAAGTGTGGTGTATCAAGGGAATCGTCTTCAAGGAAAGAGGAAAAAAGAAAGTGGAATGGAAAGAAGAAAAATCTAGTGGCAATAAAGGAAGAGAAGCCCTCTTGCAAGCATTGCAAGAAACAGGGGCATGATGAGGATCATTTTTGGCAATTGCATCCTGAGAAGAGGACAAAGTGGTTCAAGTAAAATAAAGGGAGGCAAACAGTTGCAACAGCAACACGACCCATAGACTTGGGATCAGATTCAGGTGATGAATACAAAGTCTCATTGGTTGGTATGACAGGTAAAATTGGGGAAGGATTTGACTGTAGAAGTAAATTGTTTCACATAAGGGTCATCATGAGGCACACTAAGGTCGACACATTGATAGATAGTGGATCTCAATCTAACTTAATTTCAGAGGAATTGGTTAAACAGTTGGGATTAAACACACAGATGCATCATAATCCTTACACACTTAAATGGATAAGCAACAATCATCAATTGCACATAACAAAACAATGCACATTAAAATTTGCAATCTCATCTAGGTTTGTCGACGAGGTAACATGTGATGTGGTGCCACTAAGTGAATGTGGAATGGTCTTAGGAATTCCTTACTTGTATGATCGTAAAGCAATCTTCTACAGGGAAAATAATCAATTTCATTTAACCAAAGTAGGTCAAGAATATGTGGTTCATGCTCATCATTTAAAGGTAAATAAATCTCTTGAAACTATGGAACAATTAAGAAAGGCGTCTCATGCAAGAAACACACCTATAATTGTTTCAAATCAAGTAATCAATCTTAAGCAAGAACAAGAGATGATTGTAGAATGGAAAATCAATCACACTTTGCTTCAAGATAACCTACTGTCGTGCAAATATTACAAACATATCAGCTCATTTGCAGTCATATTTTTGATGATATCATTAGTAATGTTGTCTACATGGATGATAGTGGCTTCAGTAAGATGTGACAGGGTACAAATGGCTAACAATATGATGTCAGTTATCATGATTGTTTTACAGTTGATCTTGATGAGATAGGTGCACATGATAGAGTTCAAATATAGAGAACAAGCCGGGTGGCCTATCCCGAGCTTGATGACTGGTCAGTAACCTTTTGGGGACCAAAATGTCTTTAGTGGGGAGGTGTGATCCAGAATTGGATCCAGGAGCTTGATGGGGCTCAAAAAGGCCTAAAACATCAAATTGCTCTGAATGGATTCAAAACAGACATGTGTGTAGGCCTCATCGATACGAACCCAATGCAACTTGAACGGGCTCAAACAGATGTCATATTCTCCATATATTGTGATATGTTTGCTTTTCCAAACAGGGAAAAAGACAATAGTCAACAGGCCAAAAAGTCAACGTTGATGTCAGCATGAATTCATCATGCTGACGTGGAAAATTTTGGAGGTGACACGTGGCAGTTTATGTACAGTGATGTGGACATGTTTCTGACATGGTAGGTATACGTGGACCAATCAGGGAGTGACACATGTCACCACTGTAAGGGGTGACACATGGCACATCTGTATGGATGACGTGGTAGGTCCAACATGTGGCAGGTGGAATACGTGGTCCAATCGGTGCTTGACACGTGTCCTTTGGTGGGCTAGTTAAACGGTTCAATGTGGCCCAAACATGGGTTTCCACATGGCACCCCATCATTGTTGTCTGTGGTAAACATTTTTGGACTTTCCCGCAATCTACCGCATAACCTCTGGCGTGGGGGAAGCTCTTTGGGAAGGTCGGGTTACCAAACCTCCTGCAGTGGTGCTTGTTAAACCATGGAGCATATTATATATTTAAACTTACCTAAGGGTTCAGGCAGAGGAGGTAAGGGCTGGGGTCTAGCTCCAGCCCCAGTATTATGCTACCATACGGCCACCATTCCATACTTGGTGCTCCACTCCAGTGATAAGGATCGGGTGTGGGGGCCACATTCCAACACAAAAACTACCACCATGTGACTCGAGGGTGGTGACCACCGTCTAGGCACACCGATGGGGCTCTGGTTCCATCATTTGTGCCATGCGACCAAGTGTTAGCAGAGGAGGGGCCAGCACGCAGCCCCTAGGGGGCTAGTGCTTGGCCATATGATCCCATACGACCTTGAAAAGGGGGGTGCACACCCATTTTTGGGGGCTTGTTTTGATTTTGTTGTATCATAGTGGGTTTTTAACTATAGTATAAGGAATTTTAATGATTTTCTCAGCAATTTGAGAGATTTTGGATAATATTAGGGGATATTGGGCCCTTTTTGAGGCCATAGATTTGGGAGAAGTTGGGATATGGTTACCAAATTCATGCCTATAAAAACCATAGTTTTTTGGAGCCATGAGGGGAAGGCTCAGAGCAGTTTTATGCTGAAGATTTTCCAAGCCAAAGCCATTTTTGTGTAGGGAAGTTGTTGAGAAGAGAACCTTTGCGGGCCATTTCTGGGAGCTTCGGTCATCCGATTTCAATGTCATATATTTTGTTGGGTTCTATAGATCTTTTAGAACAAGAACAAATCATATTGTAACCTTTTTGGCACTTCTGTGATGTACTTTTAAAGCTTCAAACATAAATAAGAAAGACTCACCCACTGAGACAAAGGCTCGAAGACCTAGGCAAGATTGTTGAACTCCGTTATCATCTTGTTGTTATGGTTTTCTATTCTTCATGCTTATGTTCAGATCTATTGATTGCTTAATGGATTCTATATTTATTCATTAATTCTTCCTCTTTCATTAGTTTCCTAAATGGTTAATAAACACATGCTTAATAAATCAACCATTGTCGTTTAAAATATCTTTTCAGATCAGTTCAAGATGTAAAAATTCTACTACCACAAGACTTAAAATAGTCCTAATTGAATTCATATTAACAACATGACAAAATATTTCATCAAAATCTATACCTTTGTTTTGTGCAAACTCCTTTACAACAAGTCTAACCTTGTACTGTTTTTTTCCTCCATCTTGTTCCTTCAACTTGTAAATCCATTTATTCTGCAAAAATCTTTTTCCTGTAGGAAATTGAGCCAAGTTCAAAGTCTATTTATTTACCAAGGAATCCATTTCCTCTTCCATGCCTTGTTCCCACTTCTTTTTACTATCTACCTGCATTGCCTCTTCATAACATTCTGGTTCACCAGAATCAGTCAACAATAAATGATACAATGAAGGAGAGTATCGTTCAAGGGTTCTACTTAGCCTGGTAGATATTCTAACAACACTTGTAGGAGTTTGAGGTACCTTCTTCTCCTATTGTTGTACATTTTGATTTTCTGGTACCTTTGGAATTTCTTTTTCAGTGATCTCAACAAGCACTGTGTATTTTGGTTTTTCTTTTTCTTGTTTCTTTCCCTGCAACTAATCTTTGTACATTACCTTCTCATTGAATATGACATCTCTACTCCTAATGATTTTGTGATTTTCATAATCCCATAAGTGATAACGAAAATCATTAACATTGTATCCAATAAAGGTACACTTCTTGGATTTTTCCTCAATCTTTGTTCTATTTTCTTTATCAATATGGACAAATGGTTCACAACCGAAAGTCTTCAAAAAATAATAGTTTACCTTTTTACCTGTCCACGCCTCCTCTATAATTTCACCATCCAAAGAGCTTGAAGGTCCTTTTTTTATTAAGTAAACAAAAATATCTACAACATCTTCCATGAACTGTAAGGGTAACCCAATATGCAATCTCATACTCCTTGCATGCTCCATTATTGTCCTGTTCATCCTTTCTGACACACCATTTTCCTTTGGTGTTCCTGGAACTATTTTCTCTCTACAAATCCCATGGTATAAACAGTAATCATCAAAATCCTTGCTGCAATATTCACCTCCATTGTATTCTCTGAGACACTTCAACCCTTTTCATGTCTCATTCTCAACCAAAGATTTCCATTTCTTAAAAGTATCAAAAACATCATATTTTTGTCGAATGAAATAAACCCAAGTTTTTATAGTTGCATAATCAATAAAAGTAACATAATAACAAGAGCCACCAAGAGATGATACCTGAGATGGTCCCCATACATCTATATACACAAGCTCTAACCTTTCATTCTTCTTTTCTTTTCTAACTCTGATAAATCTAACTCTCTTATGTTTTCCATAAACACAATGCTCATAGAAATCCAAATCATTTTTTTTAAGATCTGGAAACAAATTCTTTTTGTGAAGTATATGCATCCCCTTCTCACTCATGTGTCCAAGCCTATGATTCCAAAGTGTTGTAGTCACTCCTATAGAAGATAAAGAGGTAGAAGAATCAATATTACCAGTAAATAAATACAATGTACCTACCTTCTCTCCTTTTGTTATCACCAATGATCCTTTGGTGACCTTCCACACCTTATCTGTAAATATAGATATACCGCCTTCACTTTCCAACTGTCCTATTAAAATTATATTTTTCCTTATATATGGAACATGTCTTACCTCTTTCAACAACCATTGGTTTCCATTCTTTTGTTTTATTTTTATCTTTCCCATTCCAACAAATTTGCATGGTGCATCATCACCCAAATGAACCTGTCCAAAATCACCTTGAACTTAATCTAGAAAATGTTTCCTATGGGGCATGGCATGAAATGAAGCCCCTTAATATACTACCTAAGACTCAAAAATATTATCAACAAAAATAATCAAAGTGTCGTGTAACAAATCACCTGTTACATTTTCTTCTTGATTTTTCTCTTGTTGTCCATCTCATTGTTTCTTTGGAGATTTGCAGTATTTCTTCATATGTCCTTTCTTCCCACAATTTTAGAACTCTATCTTTCCCAGTATGGATTTGGATATTCCCTTCCTAGAATTCCCATGGTTCCTTAAGCCCTTTCCTCTATCCTTTTTTCTTCTCCTATTCTACATGTTTAATGCATTACCTGATGTCTCACCTGTTCTTTTCCATTGCATTTCCTCGCTAAGGATAACACCAACAACATCATAAAATTTTAGAGTGTTTGAACCAGAGAAAAAGTTACTTACAACCATGACCAAGCCATTCCGTCTTTCTGGAAATGAGCACAAGATTAGAAGGGCTCTGACCTCATCATCAAAGTCCACTTTTACATAACTTAGTTGATTAGTAGCCGTATTAGATTCATTTAAATGATATCCAATATACCCACCTTCTGACATCTTCATATTAAATAATCGCTTCATTAGAAATACCTTATTTGATGACGAGGGTTTTCATACATTTTATCCAATGTGTCCATCATGTCCTTCATTGTCTTTTATTTTGAAATATTGAAATCCACTGATCCTTCTAGGCTTAACCGTATCATTCCTAGTGCCTTTCTAACAAGAACCTCCCATTCTCCATTCTTCATGGTCGTCGACTTCTTTTCTATTCCGCCCAATTGTAGGAATAGATCCTTCTGATATAAACAATCTTCCATATTCATCTTCCATAACTGGTAGTTTTGGCCGTTAAATTTCTTGACCCTAAACTTTCCATCTTTTTCCATTGCTCCCACTCAAACTAGGAACCCTCTTTTCCTACAAATTACCTTTTTCTCTGATACCAGTTGTTAGAAAAATAGGATGGTAGAGCGATAAAATAAAAAAAATGTGGAAATAAAACACATAAGATACATAATACAATAGAGAAACATATATACATGGTTCACCTAGTGTGGGCTACATCCACCAGAGAAATTTCCAGGTCCTTCCTTTTTATTTTCCAACAAAATGAAGGGATACAACCTACAACTCAACTACTATAAATTCCTCTTCTTTATATCACAATATTCTCTCTCATAATACAATATTTGCGCTCGTACATAGCCACAATACAATTCCCTCATAAGAGAGGGTTGTCTTCTAGGTAAAAAAACCCTAAAATAACTTCTACTGTCATATATGTGACCTTATAATGAACGGTCTATATTGAATATGAAATTACAATATTTTACACGGTATTTTTTCCCAAAATTTCACTTCGGGGGCGCTACCCCTGAATCCCCCACCAGGGGAGGAGGAAAAAGTTGTTGGGGGGAACACCCCGCCACAACCCTTGTTAGGGAATGGGGTCTAAGCATGGTTGAAACAAACCTTTGAATTAGGAAGACAATCATGATCCACAACCAACAATTTGTTCTCATTATTTCATTAATCTTTAAGGGATCTCGAAGGCCAAGGGTGCCTACAAACTTAGGCTTACAAATTTCTTCCCAGCCTACCAGGGCCCAATTTTTATTATCCTCATTCCCATGCTATAAGAAATTTCTTTGAATATTGTGAATAAATTTTAGGAAAACTTTGGGGGCTACCAAGGCAGAAAACATGTAAAGGGGAATGGCTTGAAGTACTGACTTGAGAAGCATCAAGCGACCTACCAAATTGAGGGAGCGAAAGGTACAATGATTGATCCAATTGTGCAAGGAAGAGATGAGGAATTCCCAGGAGTTGTTACAAAGGATGTTATCTATGAGGGAGACACCCAAATATTTGGATGGAAAGGATCCTATGGAAAATCCAAGGAGGCAAGTAATGTGATGTTGAATGGCTAGGTGAGTATTAAAGAAAAATATCCGAGATTTTTCCAAATTGATGGTAGAACGAGAGGATTCACTGAAATATTTTAAGATGTTATTGATTTTCAAGGATTCTCAAGCAGTTGAGGCTCCCATTAACATAGTGTCATCAACAAATTGGTTGTGGGAGGCCGCAAGATGAATTACATGTAGGGGAAGACATTGAAGGGAGTCGTTTGCAGTTGAGGATTTTATATATCGCCCCAAACATTCAACCATGATTATGAAAATAAAAGGGGAAAAATGATCTCCTTGTCGGATACCTCTGGAATGGGAAAAAATCAGGGAATGGGAGACATTAATGAGAATAGACAAGAAAGTAGTGGAGATGAGTTGAAGGACCCAGTATACCCATTCATTACATAAACCAAAGGCTTCCAACAAATAATGCATGTATTGCCAACTTAAATTGTCAAAAGCCTTGGAGAGGTCTAGTTTAATGAGAATACCCGGGGAGTGGGAGGATTTGAGGGAGTTAATAACTTCATGAGAAAGAATGATGTTGTCCAAAATTTGATGGCCTTGAACATAAACATATTTATCTTTTGAAATAATGAAAGTCATAATAGGTTTAAGGAGTTTGTCGATTACCTTTTTTATAATATTGTAGTTGGTGTTGCACAAAACAATCGACCTAAATTGCTCTGGATAGACCAATTCCTCTTCCTTTCGAACAAGAGTTAGGAAAATAACATTGAGGGATGGAAGAACTACTAGTGATATGAGATAGTCCATTATATATATATATATATATATATATATATATATAAAGAGCCTTCTATTTACTCAGTAAAAGAGTACAAATCATATGAGTTGATGCCTAAGCTATCAACAAATAAAACTAGCTTAGGAATCAATGTATGAGAAAACAAAACGACCATGCCTAGAGTGTATGGATTACTGATTAAAAGTTTATACAAGAGGATGAACTTATTAAAAGATAAAAAAAAGAGTCAGAAAATATTCAATCCTTGGGGGAATCATTGTCATCTGAGCGCTAGCTTGGTGATGTCCATGGAGGAATAATAATAGTCTGTTGTACCCCAAAAACATGGCTTTGGAGGCCTTCAATTATGGATAAAATTATTTACTTCCGATAGGAAACCTATGCATAGTCTCTGCGAAGTTAAAAGAGGATTCGAAGCTAGTCCTCTGTTAGGAGCACTGGAGGTCACTCGACAAGGTCAGGGGCATTAGCCTGCATGTCATTACCATTGTTTCATGTGTTGTGGTCTTTATGAATTGGTTTCCAAGGAAGGATTCGTCCACCAGGGACCTCATTAGAGACAAGAATTTCCTATTCAATAATGGGAAAATGCCATATTTCTTCCTTTAGAGGAGGCAAAAAAATGGGGCCCTCTACTCGGAGATATTTGTCAGGAGGGGAGGAAGAAATAGAATTTCTAGGGGTCTGAGACGAGGGCCACTATCAACTCAAGGCTCCACAAGAGGAGGCACTTCCTCTCTTGTATTTCCCACGTTCACGAGGCATTAGGAACATTGAATATGACACTAGAGAGAGGGAGAAAAACTAACGAAGGGTAAAACCAAACTAGATCATAGAAGTATCAAAAAGATGAGACTGTATATCTAAAGAGAAGACAAATATGATAAGGGTTGTCATTACTTTTATTAAAAGAATCCCAAACCTATTTTTTCTATGCTCACTAATCTCTGACATTATCACCCTTGTGTTCTCACAAAATTAGATCTTTCCAGATTCATCAAACTGATCCATTAGTGTACTTTCCCTAGTTAAAGAGCGTATGAGTTTTGCAACAACAACAATCTTTGAAACAAGCATCATAAATATTAGCAAGATCTTGAGGTACCAGGTGGAAACAGGTCTGGAAACATGTCTTCTCATCATTGAGGAGAATTTAACTCTCCATCTGGGGGTAAGCCTTCCTCGAGAGCCATCTCTTCACATTCGCGAAGCAAGGGAAAGGAATGAGAATGGTGGTTGATGATTAGGATGTCCCTCTCAAGACATTCCATGCCCACATTAGCTAGTTTATATGCAATATTGTTGGCCTCATGTTTGACATGTGAGGGTATGTAAACCTGACATGAAGTCAGCAGGGACTGGATGTGATCTAGTTGATGTAAGAGTCTCCAAAAAGGAGAGAACTTTGCAGGCTTAGATCCATTCAAAAGTTTCATGAACAGATTGAGGATGACTTGCAAATCTCCTTCCACAATGATTTTGATATGTCCTTTTTTGATGGATTCTTGAAGAAATTTGAGGAGACCCCATAATTCAGTCAAATCGTTAGTGTACATTCTTAAACTTCCTTTTAGGATGATGAAAATTCTTCCTTCCACATTCTAAAACACAACTCTGAAACCAGTCGGTATTGGATTGCCTTTGGAAGCTTTGTCAAAATTCATTTTGAGGAAACCTAGAGGAGGTCTAGACCAAGATGATGGGTTGGATGAAGGACGAGGATGAAGGGGGATTGAAGTAATGAGTTTGTTTAAATTAGGTATCCATATAGAGAGAATTCTAATTTCCTAGGTATCGTCATCTAAATATTCACAAAACCATCTCTGAGATCTGATGGATTCCTGGATGTTGGGGATGATCTTATACCATATTATTGCCTCATTTGAGTGTTGAGAAAGGAATATTATTCTGTTATGCTCCTTCCAAACTTTCAAAACCACAAACCTTGGGATAAGCCACCATATTCTTCTTAGGTTAGGATTTTTAAAAGCAGGTGACCTCCAATTTTCAATAGTGGAAGATACACTACCTCGACGTCTGTCAGAGTTTCTAATGGAGAAGGATACCTAATACCAAATATGTTAGCTATTGGTTGAGAAGATGATTATCCATTTATTCTTGTTGAGAGCAGAGAGGGAAAATGGAGGGGACTATAAACCCTCTTTTTCACATATTATCCCAAGTAATAATATGGTTGTGGATTATCAGCCAAAGGAAGATGTTGATCTTTGGCCATAGATTATTTTTCCAAATGGTGTACAATATTCATTGTTTTGGGAGGAGATCGAAGTTTTCCTTTAAAGCGTAATCCTCTTTGATCAAGAACATCCCTTTTCAAGAGTGCCCCCATCTGAGGATATCAGGTCCTTGACAAACTTGAACTTTCCTTTGTGCCATTTCACTTTTCCATGGGATCAAGTCACAATCAATAGGAACCTGGAGGTCTTTTGTTTATGCTAGAGCTAGGAGGGATCTAAGTCCTTCCAAAGATTGGAAACTTGAAGTTGATTAATATTGTGAATGTATTCTTGGAAGATCTAAAAAGATTCATTTTTTCTAGGGGGGGGGGGGGATTTTCTACCATGAGTTAGACCAGAATAGTGTTTTTTTCCCATTTCAGATCTCCCAAAATCATGTTCTTGAATCAATTTTTTATTTTTCCATGCTGCATTCTCAATGGATGATCCATTGATTTGATCATTCCATCTTACAATATTGTCCTCCTTAGTTGTTGATGTATATTTTCGATGCCAAAACCAGGCTCAGAGATCCTCTGGATGTTGAATCCAACTCCACTAGATATTTTTTCCCATTATTTCATTAAGATTTAGGGGATCCCAAAGGCCAAGGCCGCCTATAGACTTAGGCTTACAAATTTTGTCCCAGCCTTCCAGGGCCCAATTTTTATTATCCTCATGCCCATGCCATAAGAAAGTTCTTTGAATATTGTGAATAATTTTTAGGAAAACTTTGGGGCCTACCAAGGTGGAAAACATGTAAAGGGGAATAACTTGAAGGACTGACTTGGGCAGCACCAGGCGACCTGCCAAATTGAGGGAGCGAAAGGTACATGAATTGAGTCGATTGTGCAGGGAAGAGATGATGGATTCCTAGGAGATTTTACGTAAGATATTATCTATGAGGGGGACACCCAGATATTTGGATGGAAGGGATCCCATGTAAAATCCAAGGAGGCAAGCAATGTGATATTGAATGGCTAGGGGAGTATTAAAAAAAAAAATCTGAGATTTTTTGAAATTGATGGTAGCACGAGAGGATTCACTGAAATGTTTTAATATTTTATTGATTTTCAAGGATTCTCGAGCATATGGGTCTCCCATTAACATAGTTTCATCAACAAATTGGTCATGGGAGGCCAGAGGATGAATTCCATGTAGGCACAGACCTTGAAGGGAGTCGTCTGTAATTGAGGATTTTAGATATCGCTCAAAACCTTCGACCATGATTATGAAAAGGAAAGGGGAAAAATGATGTCCTTTCTGGATACCTTAGGAAGGGGGGAAATTTAGGGAAGGGGGGACATTGATGAGAATAGAGAAGAAAGTAGTTGATATGAGGTGAAGGACCTAATCTATTCATTCATTACACAAACCAAAGGCTTGCAACGAAGAATGCTTGTATTGCCAACTTAACTTGTCAAAAGCCTTGGATAGGTCTAGTTTAATGAGAATATCGAGGGATTGGGAGGATTTGAGGGAGTGAATAACTTCATGAGAAATAATGATGTCCAAAATTTTATGGACCTAAACATAACCAGATTTCTCTTTTGAAATAACGAAAGGCAAAATATGTTTAAGGAGATTGTCAATTACCTTTGTTATAATCTTATAGATGACATTGCACAAAGAAATCAAATTGAATTGCTTCGGATGGATGGATTCCTCTTCCTTTGGAAAAAGAGTTAGGAAAGTAGCGTTGAGGGCTGGAATAAATTCTCGTGATATGTGGGAGTCCTCGATTAGCTGCCAATATTCCTCCAAAATCATGCGCCAACAATGGTGGAAAAATCCATTGTGAAGCCATCTGGTCTTGGGGACTTCCCATATGGCATATCCTTTATGGCCTAATCCAATTCCTCAATAGTAATTGGTCACAACAAGGCCTCATTTGTTTCTATTGAGACCGGGGAGGGGATAATGTTGTGTAATTTTGCTGATGGTTATAGATCTGCCAGTGCATGATTCAGAGAGAATATTTTTATAGTAAGTTATCAATTCCTTCTCTATTCCAATATGGTTGGTTGTATTTGTCCTTGATCATCCTCCAACTAAGTGATGTGATTTATGAGCAACCTCGATATCATATATTTATGAAGAATTTTGAATTTTCCCCCTTCTTTTAGCCATTGCACTCTAGATTTTTGACACCAAAGTATTTCCTCTTGTGCATATATTTCTTCCAACTATTTTTTTACATATTGTTCCTCCTTGTGAAGGTGATCTAAGAGACCATTTATTATTAGATGGATCTGAATACTTTCCATTGATTATTGAAAGATTTTTCTCTCCTAAAAAATGTTTCTAAATAAATTTATGTTCCATCTTTTGACTTTCTCTTTAAATTTTTTTAGTTTTTTCTGAAATTTGAACATTAGTGTACCATGACTTATTGCCGACTTAGTGATCAGGGGATCAAATTTTGCTCAAAAATTCAAAGTGCTCAGAATCGATTCAAATCGAATGAGAGTGTAGGCATCGTCGTTGCAAACCCAACGCAACTCATTTCGTCTCAAACGGACGTCGGGATCGAGAGATATCACAATCTATTCGAAATGTCAAACAGGCAAAAAAAGGGACGTTGACTGTACAATTCGTACAGTCTGTACAGGCTGACGTGGCAGGGCCGTACGAATGTATGCTTACGTGGAAGTGTTTGGTTGGTAGCTGAGGGTGAATGGTATTCTGACACGTGGCATAGTTTGGACAAGTGATTGGGTGCCACGTGGCCCAGTCATGGGATGCCACGTGGCACCCCAGTATTTGTTGTTGGTTTGTTAATAAAATTTTATGGAGTCTGTGGGATTCGAACCCTGGACCTCCACACCATGTAAAGACTTCACAAAGTCTGCTCGACCATCGTACTGTCGCTTGTTCCTTATTGCATATATATATATATATATATGTTTGGTTTGTTAATAATTGACGCGGGGTCCAAGTCAGGGCTTAGCCCTGACCCGCGATCATATTATTTTATATATATGTGACCATACTGTATCGCACAGGAATTTTAAACCATATCCAAAGCCCCGGTCGTATGGACTTCAATCATATGACCTTGTTATATGTGTGTTGGTTTAAAAGTTTCCAAAGGTCCGCGCGCCTAGTCCCATGGCACCTACCCATGTGACTTGGGTTTTAACCCCTAGCCCTTTATATGTATATGTGTGCGGTCGTATGGACGACTCATGTGCCCGAGTGCTAGGTGGTTAGGGGCTGGCATGCCCATAACCATCCTACAGTTCACACCGTTGGCGCGGTTGCGCCCGGTGCTGGGTTTTCACGCTTTAAATTGCGTGTGTGTTAGGTTCATGAAACAAGGGTGCATTTTGTAGATGCAGAGACAACAAGCTTGAAGGAGGGACTTCCAAGAGGCCTAACTTCTTTGTTTTTTGGCCAAACAAGGTGCTGAAAAATCCCAACTAGGGGTTTTTAGACGCTATGAAGCCATTGGAGCAGTCTGTTGGTCAATTTGAGCATTGTAAAGCACGTTTTTGAGCACTTTGAGCAATTAATAATAATGATCCATTGGAATCTGGACCAGGAGATGTAGCCCAAGAGAGGGGTGAACTCCTTTATTAATTTTTTTGTTTATGTGCTTATGTTCATTGATTATGTTGTTGTTTATTTGTATCTTGCATGAGTAATCCTTTAATTAATGTGTCACAAAGTTGATCCATTTGCTTTTAACACATAAAATTTACTTGCAAATAATTTCAAGATTTCAAGTCTTCTTCAATTTTTAGATCACTTAGTCCACCGTTTGGGCACATTTTCGTTAAAATCATGATTTAAAAGACAAAAAAAATTGAATCTAAAGGGTTTATTACATGGAGATCTAGAGACATCCATCCAAAGATGGATTGGCTAGCGGTCGGAGCCAGATCATGGGAGGATGCAAGATTCAAGTAGAGTATCTTCCATCATTAAGGACTCATAAATTAGGAATCTGTCCAATTTCCAAGCCACATGATGCGTCCCAGATCAACGGTTCGACTAGGTGTGAGTTACATTAATTGTGGGTAAATAAATGAGATGGATATATTCAATAAATTGTTGAAATATTTTACCATTATTATCTATCCTTCTGAAACCTCCCCTTTTTAATCAAAGGAAAGGATGAGATCAAAATCTCCCCCCAATATCCATATTCCATTCCCTACGATTGGGACTAAAGCTATGAGAATATGCAAAAAAGTGTCCTTATCTGGTGTTTGTTGTGGCCCATAAGCATTTGTAATCACTCCTTCCTTACTTGATCCAACAACTCTAAAGTTTGTTTTGATATTCCATATGGTTGAGAAAAAGTTGTCCAATCTGATTGTAGTTGGATTCTAGAGTATTGCAATTCCACCTACTGCACCTCTAGATTCATTATACATGAACTGACTTTGCAGCCAACTTTTGGTGACAATGCCTTCTATTGATTTTTATTACAGTTTATCTCTTGAAGGAGAAAGATATCTGGAGCTTCTTCCATTATGCTATGTCGGAGAACCCTTTGCTTGGTTCTACTATTTCAGCCTCTCACATTCCATGAGATGATCTTCATGAGGAAAGTGGGGGAGGTGGGTAGAGGAAAAATCCCTCTGATAGCGTTTGGATTTGTCTAGAATTGATCATAAAAGAACCTACCTCTTGAATAAGTTGTTGTGCGGATTTCCATCCTCTTCTCTTGCCTTCGTTTGATAATTTTTTATATTCCTTTCAGGAATATTGTAGGATTCCCAAATTTCCATCTGATCTTGAGGTTGCACCCTTCGTGGAGTCCATGAAGACCTTGTGGAATTTTCAGAGTTTCTCCAAAGGAATAGAGTGCATTTCTTGTTTAGGATAGTCTTCTTATAGTTTTTCAAAGTCTATGTCCTCTAACGATTTTTCATCCAGTAACATATTGGTATCTCCTCCATCCTATGAAGCCAGATCTTTAGGAAGGGGTGGGAGAGCCACTTTCTAGCCAATTTTTTCCAGAACAAGAGAGGGGAATTCTTTAGCTTTCCCACGAAAGTTTCCAAGATTCAAAATGTTGTGGGGATCTTCCACTTCTTGGGAATCAAAAAGCTAGCTTAGGATTAAAAAGGAGTTATTGTTGACCACCTGCTTTGATGTCCTTATAGATGATTTCTTCTGGGGATTTCTCTTTTTTCCATATACCTGAGTGAATCCGTCTTTGGTTTTCTCTAGTGCTTGAGCATGGTCCTTCATGGATGCATTAAGAGGGAAATTTATGAATAGGTGACCATGTTCATGGCACTTTCTGTACCTGAATGGGATATGCTCATAATAAATGGTTTGGATCCATTTTTAATCCCGAAATTCCATGGTTATAGAACCAAGTAATGTCTTGGAAATATTCATATAAACAAAAATCATGGCATAATAAGTATACCTTATGTGTCGAGTGTCTTACAATTCTTTTACATAGAGGCCCAATGTATTGATGATTCCCGTGAAAATTTCACCTAGCCAAAATTCTTGTGGTAAGGAATAATGGTGAATCCGGACTGGGGCATAAGAGAAGTCCTATGTTTCTAGGATGAAATGCTCAGTCCAGTATTGGATATAAAGACTTGATGAGTTGAAGAAATAAGGAGCACCTTCCAAGATTTTGTCCTTATCCTCCATATTGTGAAAAATGGCCATGAAAAATCCCTTGGAGCCTAGTTAAAAATTGTAGTGGCCCTTGGGGCTCCACCATTTACTGATCCACTTTGTTAAGTCTTTTAGTGAGGGCCAAAGTCCTAGAAATTTTCTAATCAGGGAATGCTCCTTCATATACTCTATTTTCTTAGCAACTCTTGTGGAGATCATGCAATATTTTGGAGAGGCGACTGCTCGAGAAATTCATATTCCTAGCTCCCATTCCCAAGTCACTTTTGGGTGTGAGGATTCCGCTTCAACATCCATGGATCATTAAAACCTAGCAGTCCATAATTCTTCTCCCCAACCATCTGTCATATGTTCCAAGACAAAATTATATTAAAAATAGTAAAACATATTAACTTTTAAACACTCACATACACACACATTAGGAATATTCATATTTGACTCTGTATATGTGTGTGTTGTTTCACCGATGAAAGATTTGTGTAGCCTATACAAAAATAACATGAAAAATAGAGATATTGAGAGCCGTTCAAAACAATTGAGGTTTTGATGTATTTGTAGCCCAAACCACAAAGTTTTTCATTGAGAACCTAAATCCAAAGAAACCAAATAAGAAAACACATATGTTGAATTTTTCATTCCCACCCTAAAAAAAAGAATTGAGAGAATGTGAACGCGCGTTCTTAAAAGTGCACACATGTTCCCAAAAGTGCACAGACATTCCTAAAATCACACACATGTTCTTAAAAGAGTAATTGCATTCTTAAAAGTATTCCCGCATTCTTAAAAGTGCATTTGTGTTATTATATAAACATGTGCATTTCTAATATCCCACACACACTTTTGTGACTAAATTATTTTTCCAAATCTATATCCTTCACCTCCAAGTTGGGATATAAATGACATTAGTATGGGTACTAGTATCCTTGACATGGTAAGGGAAGGAAAATTTGACCTTAGGACGTAGAGGTTTCTTATAATTATCAAGGTCCTTGGACCAACACCTCAAACCAACACATTTGACATATCAAGGGATCCTTGTCTTCCAAGTAGGGATACACACATCATTAAAATATTTTGAGCACTAGTTATGAGTCTCAAGGCCCTTGACATGGTCATAGGAGGAAATGTAGTGATTAAAACCTAAGATAATATTTTCGGAATACATGGCTATGGAAAACACCTCGAACTACCATACAATACCTCTCAAGGTTATCCCTTCCTTTTATTAGGGATTGGGGTGCAATTAGGGGATTTTTAATACTAGGTACATGATTCTTTGGGCCCTACAAATATTTGAAGGAGGAAACATAGGCCTTTCACCATAAAGGAAGCTTATAAGAATGAAGTTTTAAGAGAGACACTTTGAACCACTACACATGACCTATTAATCATATCCTTACTATATGAGTGGGGATATTGATGATATTATGAAGTTTTTATAACTAGGTATGGGTCTCATTTTCCCAGATATGGTTAGGGGGGGGAGCAGCCTAGATATTAGTTCATAAATTAATATTATAGAAATTAAGGTGCAAGAAAATCGCATGATTTGAGAAGCGGATATTTTCCCTCCAAGTGGATTTATGTGCACCATTACAATTTTCAAGAAAAATTTATGGGTCGAGGGTTCCTCAAAATGGTGGCAGGAAGAAACGTATGCTTTAGGCATTTAAGGAATATTTCATGCATCCAGGGCTAAGAAAAACACCTTGAAAACCCACACATAACCTCTAAGGTGTATCCTTTTCCTCTTGGTTGGCATATTGGCACCATTAGGGTTTTTGGAGAAGTAGGTATCAATTTGAAGACTTGGATTAATGTCAAGTGATGAAACTTTCTCAATAGGCCTAAAAATAGCTTCCAAGGCTCAAGAGCCTTCATTAAGTCCTCAAACCACAAAATATGATCTTTCTATGAGATATTCATTATTCAAGTTGAAATATGGACTCCACTAGAAGGTTTTGAGCACCAAGTATAGGTCACAGGGAAATATATTGTAATATCCCTCGATTTATAAACATTTGAATATTTTAATTTTTGATAGTTTATGTTGTGAAAGTTTTTGGGAAAAGTTTTATGTTAAAATTATATCATCATAAGCATTGATGATGATGAATATTTTTGTAAATATTATTTTAATTGAT
>ML860551.1:4911-24728 GCA_009831015.1 Picea engelmannii
AACGTTTTTATCTCTCGTATTCAAAGATAATGATTTATATTATAATGTGGGTGTGACAAAGATTAAGTATCTAAGGCATGACCGAGATATAATTATGGAAAACAATTTATACATAATATGTGGCAGCGAATTTATATATGAATGACTGCATTTCTAGCGTTGTATGACAACGTCTTGATATGCATGTGTTTCTTTTTATGATATACACAGTGAATTGGTACTGCTCTATGCACAATGAATTTATTGTATTGCTCTAGTTTAAATAGCGAATTATAGGACAACGATTCTATATACTTAATTTGTGCAATAGTCAGGCGATATCATGATATCATTGCAGATGGCGATTTTAATATTGACAACATATCATTTAATACCCAGCATATCATTTTAATTATTAATAGTTTTACCAACAGACTTAATGTTAGATTTCTCAATAAATACAGTAACTTTTAATAGACTGCATTATGTATTATGGACAACGATTTTAAATATCTTATATGATAACGCTATCTTGTATCAATAGACAACAATATTATATACCAGCGATATCATCCTTAATAGATGGAAATAACATATATACCAACCACATAATAACTAATAGACAACAAAATACTTAATATACAAGCAATATAATAATTAATACACAACAATGATAATAGATAGAAATATCATATTTAACAATGATAATAGACAGAAATATCATATTTAATTGTTGACTTTTAGATATTTCAATGATACACTTAAGCAAGTAAGGAGAGGTGAAAATAATTAGTTCTTTGTTGTTATATCCCTAAAATAAAGTAACTCCACTATAACAAAGAATAGCTATATTAGAGTGAGTATGCAATTAACCTTATGTATACGAATCCTTATCCTAGAATATTTATGGCTTATTTAATATCTAATGATAAATCATGGATAGAGGAAGTAAAAAGGGAGTGCTCACTTACTTATATAATTTAGATGCCACCCTTAATTTATTTACTTTTAAAAATTAACTAATGGATGACACTTGGAAATTATAGTCTAAAAGTATCATGGGTGGGTAATTAATTAAAATGTCATATAATTAAAGTAAGAAATTAAGATTTTGGTCTTCCTTTGTTCCCTTATAAATGGGTATGTAAGTGGGGTGTTGAAGACCTTACATATCTTTTGATATGTGTTGCACTTCTTAATTTCTTTAGTGGATTTATAAGGCAGCCTTGATTTTTATTTTGTGTTTATTATTGTTAATCAAAAAAAAAAAAGAATGTAAGAAAGGGTCGTATTGAATGGTATATCTTGTTTTAATAAGATTTGTTCTACAGATGAGTTCCTAATGATGAGTTCCTAATGCAAAAGAAATTTATTTTTGGAATGTTTATATATATTTATTGCATACTAAGAATAAGTCTTCTTCCCCGGATGGGGTGACAGGTGGCGCGATTGTGCCAGGTGGGAATGAGCAGGGACGATGCGTAAATGCATCCATCGGCTCGTATCATTCCAGCCATTAATACGCATGTATACGCACAGGCGATATCCCTTGAGAAGTACCCTCGCGCGAGTGCAAGGTACCTCTCCCCAGAGCACTAACCAGCAGGAAATAATGGCGAGGTTTAATGCCATGGATATAATAATTGTGTTGATAGTGGAGTTTGTTGTTCGGGTCATGATTGCAAGAAGCATTTCGCTCCGGGGAGCCTACTCTTCACAGACGAACCAGTGCTGCGGAAGCTTCATCTTGGTTTCTTGGGTGCAGAGGCTGCACTTAGCAACTCCGCCTCCCCTCTGCAGAAACTTGACAGACACAGATTGTATCAAGACTCTTCGCAGGGTACCAGTCATGCCTCGAATTCGAGGGAGACCGCGACGCGAGGCAGCCTGGTATGCTGCAGAGTCCAGGCTCAAGCAAAAGAAAAAATTTGAGAGAGCCATGGCAATTGCCACTAGACGACGAAAGCTCAAACTGAGGATGCCTCCAAGGGTGTTTGTAGAAGAAGTCATACCCGCAAGCGGCCTGCCAAGCCCTCCCGGGCCCACTCTATTCATGATACAGGAGAATTGGAACCCAAGCACAAGCTCTGGCTCCCTTGGCCTCCCTCAACCTGTAAGCGAGAGGCCCGACCCCTCCACAATCATCGATGAGAGGCCTTATACCCCTTGCTACGTGATTGAGGAGATCCCTACCGAGGCCACCGAGGCGACGGAGGATACAAGGCAAGAGCGCCAACGACACCAGACAAAGGAGGAGGACGAGGACACCCGCAAGGATAGCATGGCCAGCTACAGCCAGGAGCAACCACCTGCTGCAAACTGGGATTACCTCAACCTCGTTTTCGACATCAGAAGAAAAATGGACGATCAAATCTTTCGCCTGGCACAAATAGATCAGCGGCTCGACATGTTCTTCGCGAAACACTCTCGAGCAACGTCCAAAAAGCAATGCCCGACCTGTGCGCGCACCTACATGTTCCCTGCGCGATGGAGGCACTCTGAGGTCTAGGACAAGCTGCTCAGCTCAAAGGTTCCATCATGTTTAAAATTCTACTCTGGTTTTTGTGCTATGGTTATACTACCTCCCTTGTGTTAGCTAGCTATTATGCTGTCATAGTTCTAGTAAAAATAACCAGCCTTCAGGCTGTGATTATCAGTCCCGGTTTCCTTCGGGCGGGACACAACACTGTTAACTCTGTCAATTTTTCCACCTATGCATATGGTGTGACACCTGGATATGGATTCCCAGCTGTCCCGGTTTCCTGCTTAGGCGGGACAGCTGGCATCACTCACAGTCTTGACTTTTGTATTTTGATTATAGCAATATAACAGGTACTGCCTCTTTTTACTTAAAAAAAAAAAAAATCTTCTTAATTCTTTTAAGGGAACCCAAGCTCTAAATCTAAAGTATATATAGGAAGAATAATAACTTGGGTTAATGCTAATATTACACTGGTCCTTGTGATCTCCTAAATGATAATGGTATAAAGCGCTTACACTCACCCATGGTACTTCCTTGCATGCCATATTGTCTAGTTAAGTATTGTGCTACTATATGGAAGGATACATATATATTTTTAGTGGTTATCTCTTTACTGTAAATTCTTTTAGATTGATAAGGGAATTAAATTGCTAGAATAACAATAAAAGGGGTGGGTGCATATTTTGTTTATATTAGGATCATGTGTCACTTTAGTTATGATGTCATGTGATTCTTCATTACTATGAATTGTGGGATGTTGTTAATTTCCTAATTTATTAAAAAAATAAAAATATAGTGTACTTCGATATTCGTAGACGTTACAAATTAGATCTCAATTTTAAAATATTTGTCACAATAGTGACCTTCCTAATCTTATAAGTCATGAAAACTAGAATAATCACTTTTCCTAACTAAAATACCATTGTAAAGAAGTTCAAATAATCTTTTATAGAATAAAGGTAAATGTTTGAGAGGGGAATTTAGAGGGAAAACAATAATCGAGTAAAGGTATGATTGACATATTGAATAACAATGACACATAGACATAAACCTTGATAGCCATATATAGCCATATATATACCTCAAGATATTCTATACTGAGGTCATATCATTCAAATTTATGAGTACATTTGACTCCATAGCCCATACAGACACCTGTGTTCCCGTAGTGTGTTTTTTTTTAGCGTCTGTGCCACTCCCAAAAACTACCAAGCCCACCTATCATCGAGTATTTTTGGGCTCCACCTAGAGAGTTGGTTGTGCACATCTCTCATTGGATACTGATCATTAAATCTATATTGTCTTGACATATCTATTGCATGAATCATGTCACTACGAAAGTAGTACAAAACCGTCCCTTGGTCTATTGCACATATACATAGACATAAACATAGATAACTTGATCCATTGTGACACCTTCGGGGGGATCATGTTATGTTCCTTAGCGCTCTGCTAGCTAGGCTACCTTGCCATATCCAACCGGTTAGTTTGTGCGTTAACATTTTGGCATTAACCTCCCCCCCTCCTGTTGTTCTTGTCATCATTTCATTGATTGATCAAATCATCAACATTAAATAAGAGGCCATCTAGAGTTTTCATTTTTTCATAACTTGTAAAATCTTTTGTTATTGAATCCTTTTTAATTTTTAGGGGACACAATTTTCTGTTTTTCATCTAAGAAAATCATTTTGTTTCCCTCTCTTTGATAGGACACACAAATATCACTTTGTTGTTGAGTTAAAATGGGAAGCACAAATGGAAAGAACTTTATTAATTAATGAGGAAGATGAAAAGTTAGAAAAGGAAAAAGATTCTCAGAAATGGGTGAGCGGATTCAATATAATTAATATCTTTCTAATAGTGAGATAGTTAATAGTGAGTTAGTTATAGTTATCGTGAGAACTATACTTACATTTCCCTTATATTTTCAATGTTTATCTTTAGCTATAATATAATATGAAGAGCATTGGCCTAACATTTCCTTCTCCCTCGATGGAGTGTAGGTACAACCACATATGCATATATCAGACCTATCATCCAACTCGAGCGATGAAATTTCGAGAGGGACAAGGGAAAACATATCCAACACATGTAACAAGGTGAAAACAACAAGAGGTGAAAAGGTCAGAATAAATTTTGGTAGGCGCATGAAATTATTTCTTGCTGAAGGAGGATCATGCTCTTATGACGATGAAAGCATAGGTGACATCGAGTTTCCCTTGAGCTACAAACACCTACTGAAACAGTGGGTACCCAAGGAACTGCCAGAGTTGGACACCGACTTCTATGTTAATGAGAGGATGTATCACATTGCTCCATCATCCATCCATGGCCTTGGTTTATTCTCCATGGAAGACATAAAGGTAAAATATGGCGGATTGGTTGAATTTTTTGAGTACGTTGGACCATGTTAAACTTATGGAGTATGGTTGAGGCTCGTCCAATATATATCGAGTATGTGGAGATACACACTCGCTGCAAATTATATAAAACTGAAAGACAATAATAAAAATAAAGGAGAGACTATGTATATTGATGGAAGGCCAAAGGCATCGGGGAATATTGCAGGTGTTATAAACAGTACAATGCCTGGGACGACAAGAAAGGAACCCAATTGCATTTTTTAGGAGCGTGAAGGTAATAGGATATTTGTATTTGCGGTGAAAACAATAATGGTAGGCGAATATTTGTTGGTCAACTACAATCTGAATCGATTCGACCCACGAATGTCTTCTTTTGCTACGACACAAAATCCATTATACCCAAACTTAAAAAGGGATTACTTAATTTGTGAATGTTTCATTTGTGACGAAATTTTATTTTATTTCTGAATGTTCCATTTGCTAATTTTTGCTCGATGTTTCATTTCCAAATATTTGCTAATTTGTATGTGTCTACTTGCTAATCATGCATGTCATCATCATCCTACAAACCAATTGCATTGACACCCGTTTTTCACTAGGGGTGTGTTGTGGTCACAACAGTTTGCATAGCTCAAATATATTTCAAGGTTGAATGTATTTTGAACTTCCAATGAATGCCAACTAACCCTTAAGCCCATTGACCCTAGAATAACCCTTAACCTTGCTACTAACATACTAATCACCCCCTATCATAAATAAAAATTCCCTAAATCCCCTAAACCCTAAACTAAACCATAAACCCTAAACCCGAAACCCTAAACTAAACCCTAAACCCTAAACTGTAAACTAAACCCTAAACCCTAAACTGCATGGATTCTTCCAGCGTCACCCTCAGTGTCACCCTAAACCCTAAACATGAGGTCTAACATGTTACATAAATAGGGTGATTGTAAAGTTATTTTTCACATTGATTATATCATCATTGCATAATCATGTCATGCATTTGCTTTTTAGTTTTCTAACTATTTGAAATTATGTGATGCTCATTGTTTAGCTACATATTAGTGAAATAAATACATGATGAAGGTAGAAACATAGCTATTGAAATACTAATCCACAGGACTTGCAAAGCCATTTTGGATTATGAACAACAAGGCTATGGACATATGATATGATTCCTTTCCAAGGACCTTAGCAGCATTGCTCCAGTGCAATCATTGAAGGAAATCCAATCCATTAAGTGGAAATTCTTTCAAAAGGATTCTCTCAACTTGGTTTCCATCCACCCCAAGCCATAAAGTATTCTACAACATATACCTTTTCAACATCTCATGATCATTTATTTATCCCAACTCTAAGCTAAAATCTAGGAGAACAACCAATCATATAATCACATGACTGCCATGGATTCATTAGGGTTTGATAAGGAATGCAACTAGGGTGTAGGCCCTAGTTTCACAATCACCTCGGTAATATCCTCAATTATTACCTCCTTTACCAATTCTTAATATCTATACTTCACCTTCAATTCATCGTCTTGCTCCACCTCCTTGAATACTCCTCAATCCATCAATAATTAACTTGCAATGAAGTGTCCCTTGCATCAGATCTTATCCTCTATAGGGACCAAGTCTTCCAAATCCATGCTCACATTCATATTTTCTAACTCATCTCTCTTCATTCTACCTTCCACTAGGGTAAAGGGTGCCATCTCACAAGCCATGAAGCCTATTAAAACTACCATTATAATATATTCTCAAGAATCACTTACATAGATATGATCTTAACCCTCTCTAAGAATTTAAAATTTTCCTCAATCCACCAATTAGCATGTTTTACAGGTAGTGTTTGCTTGTTATTGATGGAAAGTACAGCAATGATGATGGCTTGAGGATAGGTATAATGTGACAAGTGGGCACCAGAAGTATTTTGGGAAGATGCAACAGAGCAAGCTCATGAAGACCAGAAGAGATAGTGCAGAGGTGCATGCAGAATGCAAGAGTGTGCTTGTTCATTTGATGGAAAATAGGCAGGCAAGGAAGATCAACAGTGCAGGGATAATGGAATGTAAAGATAAGAAACAAAGACTCCATTTCGGAGTTTCAGATACTAGGAGTTGGAGGAGTCAAGATTCGAGACTCTTCATCACATGAGTCCCAAAGTTGTGAATTTTGAAATGCTGAAATCCCAAAATAGGTACATCAACTGGAGTTTCAGATATCGGGAGTTGCGGGAGTAAAGAGTCGAGACTCTTCATCACAGGAGCCCTGGAGTTGCGAAATGGGAAATGCCGAAATCCTGAAACAGACACATCAACCGGAGTTTCGGATACTGGGAGTTGGAGGAGTCAAGAGTAGAGACTCTTCATCATAGGAGTCCCAGAGTTTCTAAATGTGAAACACTGAAATCCCGAAACAGGCACATCAACCGGAGTTTTGGATACCGGGAGTTGGAGGAGTCAAGAGCCAAGACTCTTCACCATAGGAATGCTGAAATGAGAAAAACACCTTTTGGTGTAAGTTTCAGATACCAGGAGTTGGAGTGTCAAAACACTTCACCACAGAGATGCCGAAATGCCGAAATGTCGAAATGCGAAAAACACCTTTTGGTGTAAGTTTCGGATATCGAGAGTTGGAGTGTCGAAACACTTCACCACAGGAATGCCAAAATGTCGGAATGCCGAAACACGAAAAACACCTTTTGGTGTAGGTTTCGAATACCGGGAGTTGGAGTGTCGAAACACTTCACAACAGGAATGCCAAAATTCTGAAATGGCGAAATGCATTTTAGAATAAGGCTATGGTCACAGCCAGTGGTCACATCTATGGAATATGGAGGAAGGAGCTAGTGCAACCAAGCTCCATTTTGATGATCGTGACATGGAGTGTCGAGACCTTTTATCATAGGAATGCCGAAATGCGAAATTGTGAAAGCGCTTTATGGATAAGCTCTTGGTCACCACCGGTGGTCACATCGTCGAAGAGATGTAGAGAAGCTCGAACAGACAAGCTCCATTTCAGAGTTTGGGACATGGAGAGTCGAGACGACTCTTCACAGAATCCCCGAAACGAAAAATGAGAAATGCATGTTCAAAATTGGCCCTTGGTCATAACCTATGGTCACATCGACGAAGGCTCAAGGGAGGAGGTAGCACGAAGCTAATATCCATTTCGGAGATCGCGACTTGGAGATTCGAGATGCCTCATAATAGGAATTGTCAAAATACAAATCACGAAAGCACCTTCTGAACAGTCGTGTGGTCACCTCCTAAGGCCACATGTGAAAGGAAAGGTGAAAATTTCCAAAGGCATAAGGCTCAAGAGGTTCACAGTGTAACTGCTAGAAACAACTGATGGTTTCTGCCAAAGGACTTGAAGAGGCCTTAGTGTGATTGCCAGAGGAGATGAAGACTCTCAAGGAATCTACCAGTGGAATGCAGACTGTTCATAGAGGTGATTGATAGATGGAAGAGGGTTGAAGCCTATAACTACAACAGAGAGGATGAGCTCAACTATGATAGAGAAGACGAAGAGTCTCAACTGCAAGACAGGCTAAGGAATCTCGACATAACACCTAGTGATGATGGACGCATGGGTTTAAAAGCCAGAGAAGCTAAAGAGATGCAATGATGATCAGGAAGAGCACTCGACATGGGGAGATCATGTATAAGCATGGCACATATAGCATGCATAAGGTGCACAGAGACAAGAGGAATGCAGAACAAAGAAGAGATGGTTGCTATTGCTGAGCGTGATTCAGGCATGTAGAAGGAGGCGGTGTGCAGTAGTTGAAATACATGGAATAGGAATGGTGCATTGAATGGACATGGCACATAGAGCATAAAAGGAATAAGAACAGAAAGCGTAAGGCATGTGTGCAGGAATACAGTGAGGCAGGCAGGGCATGGC
This sequence comes from Picea engelmannii, assembly GCA_009831015.1. Taxonomy (NCBI): domain Eukaryota; kingdom Viridiplantae; phylum Streptophyta; class Pinopsida; order Pinales; family Pinaceae; genus Picea; species Picea engelmannii. The sequence continues at coordinate 13,644 of ML860551.1, forward strand.
AGTGTAACAGAATAATGATGAGACTGGTAAGCCATTGATGAACATTATATCATTGTAATAAGTTTCAGTAACAATGACTAATATTTCAAGGTGGTTGGGAGGTGCCAGGGAGGACTTTTGTCCTCAGGTTCAAGTGAGATCTTGAACACAGGGAGTTGTAGCTTCCATCTGGTTGCAGCCAGAAAAACGAGGGTGGAAGGGTGGTGCAAGGGAGAACTGTTGTTCTTTGTTATAGAGGTTGGTGCCTGTGTGACTGGAAGTTGGTGCTTCCAACCATTTGGTGTTGGAACATTTAGGGAGTTGTTGCTTCCTTCTAGTGGGTGCTAGAGAAACCAGAGAGTCAGTGCTTCCCTCTAGTTTGCAGAAGTGGAAAGATAATTAGTAGTCCCCAGTTCTATGAAGACAGAAAAAACTATGGGAACAACGAGACTTTGACATTGAATGGTATATGGGTTACACTGTCGTTGTAATGTCAGTTAGTACACAGTCATCTGATATTCTTTACAATGCATGAAATTTTTTATTTTTATGGAAGTAGTAAAAAGGTATAGGTTTAATAGTATAATTGTGTGTAGATAAAACTTATCATTTATAATTTATAATTTATAATAATAGTTTATAATTTTTGGATTGTCAAGATAATATTTTATAATTTAAAAATACATTTATTACTAATATTTATTAAAAAATATATCTAATATTTTATATAGATATCATTAAAATTAAAACTTAATTATATATATATATATATATATATGATAATATAATTGTGTATAGATAAGTTCTGATCATTTTATAATAATAATTAGTAACTCGTAATTCTTGGATTGTCAAGATTATATTCTAGAAGCTAAAGATACACTGCTTTACATTTTTATAATTAATAATTAAAACAGTCATATATATATATATATATATATATATATATATATATATATATATATATATATAATTTACTAGTTTTACTAGTTATATGGAGACAAATAGTGATTATAATATACTAGATTTACTATTTATATTATAATTTATTAGATTTATTATTTATATATTAGACAAGTAGTTATATAATATATTAAATTTACTATTTATTTATTTATATAGAAATAAATAGTGATTATAATTTATTGATGATGATGATTAACCTCCACTAAAACTTAATTAAATAAATTTACTATTTGTTTATCTATATTTAAAAAATAGTTATTATAATTTGCTAGATTTACTATTTATATAGCACTGTAACATCAAATTTGGTAATTTGGACGAAAATATAGATAATGAAAATCAATAGTGGTTATAATTCACTAGCACAGCCACAAGTCACTGGTGGCTGGTGAATGCTGAAATAACCGAGTCCTGGCATTAAATAACCTGAGAACCCTCTGCATTAAATAATTATGTGGTAATAAGACGCGGTAAGAGCTCTAGGGAGGAAAATCCTGCCCAGTAAATAATAGTTGGAGTAAAAATCGTGGCTGGTAAACTTGGGCTTTTTAGAAAATGAAAGGTTAATCACTCAAAGGTGGCAATAGCTAGCCATCATAGTAAATTTTAAATATGATTTAGTAAAAGTAAAAAAATAAACATGTGAACAGATGTATTTATAATAGCCAGGAAGTTAGTGGTTGAAATCACAACCATTGATTTATTGGGACGACTAAGATACAAAACTGATTAAGTACTAAAAACATATTAAATGTGCCCATTGTTAAAAACATATTAAATGTGCCCATTGTCAATAAATATAAGCTGATTTACTATTTATATAGCACTGTACCATTAAATTTCAAAAAGCACTGTACCATCAAATTTGGTCATTTGGGCGGGAGCTCTGATTAGGTTTGCTATTTATACCATATTGTATCATCCAAATTGTTAATTCCAGTGAAAGTTCTTTTCAACATTTTTTTTTTAATCAGCGAACCTCGGTTGTTCTTCATCGAGCGGTTGAATTGAATTGAATAGAATAGGCTAGAAAGTCACAAGTAATGGAGGCTATTCCCACCCTTCCAAACGATCTCTTTCGATGGTGCTTGCTGAAAGTGCCTTACAAATTTCACAATAAGTTGAAGAGTGTTTGCAGAAGCTGGAAGGATATAATGGGTAGTCCCCAGTTCTATGAAGACAGAAAGACCTATGGGAACAGCGAGCAGTTTATATGTTTGGTTCAGCGGGTTGAAGGTGACGTCTATGAAATAACCGTATATGATGCTGTGAAGGACGCCTGGCAAAGGCTATCCCCCTTTCCCTACTCTCCTGGAATTCCACACTCATGCAAATTGGTTTCTGTGAATCGGAAGCTTGTTTTAATAGGCGGGTGGCACCAGTCAAAACCTAGCTGGAGAGTGGCGAAGACGGTGTTCATATATGACTTCGAGTCTGCCAAATGGAATCGGGGAAGCGACATGCCCACGCTAAGAGAAAGCTTCGCCTGTTCTGTCTCTTCTTCCACCGGACTTATTTACGTTGCTGGTGGCCACAACGTCGATGGCGATCTGGCGTCTGCAGAAGTTTACGATGTGGAAAAGGACAAGTGGGAAAATCTGCCTCCCATGATCGAAAATCGCAGCGCATGTAAGAGTGCTTTCTTGGGCGGGAACTTCATGGTAATAAGCGGCCGTTGGACCTGGCAGTTGGGTCGATACAAAAAAGGTGCGGAAGTTTTTAATCCAAATTTGGGCACCTGGAGCAGACTGGAAGATATGTGGAGTTTAGGGGAACGTCTCCGTACGTGTGCGTTTGTTGTTTTCTCTGAGAAATTGTATGTGTTCTGGAAAGACGAAGTGATGAACTACGATCCTGAGAAAAACGTTTGGACTCCTGTGGCCATACTTCCGCATCCTTTTTATTCTTTTATATGTGCTATACAGTATGGAGACCGCATTTTTGTGAATGGGTTGGTTCGACGGGAAGGATTTTCAATGCATGGTATCGCTGAACCTGAAGGACCACAAATGTCTTATCTATTTCAACCATCAACTGGGAAATTTATTGCAGTTGACGGTGGCGAAGAATTTGCGGGCAAGGTTTTATCGGCTGCAACCTTGGAAATCTGAATGTTTTATTGGCTGCAACCTTGGAAATCTGAATGTTTTATGATATTCCGGATAAATATGTAAACATCATAGCATTGTTTGGATTGATATTTTAATTTAAAGCAATATGGATTGATATTTTAATTTTAATTTATTTTATGCATTTTCAAACAAAAATTAAATTGAATTGTTACTATTTTTATTTGATTTTAATTTATGCATTTTCAAACAAAAATTAAATTGAATTGTTATTATTTTTATTTGATATTAATTTATGTATTTTCGGGAAAAAAAAAATATTGCATTGTTATTTTTATTATTTTTTACTTCATGCATTTTTAAATAAAGTTTTTATCAATTTTATTTTTTTAATATTCCATATTTCATATTTTTATTTAATTTTAGTTTATACGTTTTAAATCAGTTGCTATTTTTAACTATTTTTAGTTCATACATTTTTAATAAAGTTTATGGATCAACTTTGTTTTCTTTCAATGGTCCATATATACTTATTAATAAAAATATGTATTAATAAATATTGTCTTTTTATTATTATTTAAAAACGATGATACTTCATAAAGATATCAATTAAAAGTATATTTTATTTATTATTTATTTTCAAAATTTGTATGTGATAATACTTCTAGTTAATTATTTAATTTTTTTTTTTCTAGATTATTGTTCTCATAACAAATTAGTTGGATTATCTATTATTTGTTAAATTCTAAATATATTTATTGTTTGTTGGAAGTTTATATGTATGAAAATGCATGATTATGATTCATTTTTAATAGGGAAATAGTAACCTGTTTGTATGCTTTAATCATAACTCGGCTTCATACTTTAGTTCAAACTTAGAACTAGACTTGAGACTGGTATACTCTAGTTCGAAAATAGAACTAGACTTGAGAATTCAGTTACAACTCAACATTACACTTTAGTTTGAGAATAAAACTAGACTTAAGACTTCAGTTGCAACTCAACATTACACTTTAGTTCTAAAATAGAACTAGACTTAAGATTTCAGTTGCAACTCAACATTACACTTTAGTTATAAAATAGAACTAGACTTAAGACTTCAGTTGCAACTCAACATTACACTTTAGTTTGAAAATAGAACTAGACTTGAGACTCATATTCTTTAGTTCGAAAATATAACTAGACTTGAGACTTCAGTTACAAATCAACATTACACTTTAGTTCGAAAATAGAACTAGACTTGAGACTTCAGTTACAAGTCAACATTATACTTTAGTTCAAAAATAGAACTAGACTTGAGACTTCAGTTACAACTTAGCATTACACGTTAGTTCGAAAATAGAACTAGACTTGAGACTTCAGTTAAAACTCAACTCTTGACAAGGCAATTTGAAATTCTCTTCATGGTGGATAATGTTACACGTGCCAACGCACTAGATCAATACATTTATATCATTTGCAATATTAGGAATATAATTTGTTTCTAGCTCATAGGAATTTTATATTCAACCTAACTTTTGCTAGATTCCTTGACTTCTTCTCATGGCCCACAAGGCTTGACTAGGCTCACAGAGGTTGTACGTTCCCCTTGAATTTTGCACTAGTCTGTCTATGCTCACAGAGGTTGTACGTTCCCCTGACTTTTGCACTAGACTGTCTATGCTCACAGAGGTTGTACGTTCCCCCTGACTTTTGCATTAGACTCACATAGCATCTCGTTCATCCAGACTTTTGGTTTGACTCACAAAGGTTGTATGTTCCCCCTAGCTTTTTTCAATACCTCACAAGACTGGTTGATTCTCCAAATCTCCCTAGCTAGACTCAGGGTGGCCCATATGGCTTCTCATTGGAGAATGAGTGTCGATGTTGCCAAATTTAACACTCCCTCTCAGCGAGGGAGTCATTCTCAGCCACACCAAGCTTTCCTCTTAGTTGAACAAACTATCTCAAGGTCAGAGGCTTGGTTAGGATATTAGCTACCTGCTCGCTCGTGGCTATGTACTGTAAATTTACAGTTTTTCTCTGGACCAAGTCTTGGATGTAGTGGTACCTTATGTCAATATTTTTTTGACATGTTGTGAAATACCAGGTTCTCTATCAATTTTATGCAACTTTGATTATCACGGTGAACCACCGTTGTCTTGAGCTTGTCACCAAACAACCCAGAAACCAATTTTTTGATCCATACTGCTTCCTTGCTAGCATCACTTACTACAATGTACTTAACCTATGTTGTACTTTGTGCAATGGATCCCTGCTTCTGGCTTGACCAAGAGATCATAGCATATCCTAAACTGAAACAATATATGGAAGTACTCTTCCAATCCATTGGGCTTCCTGCCTAGTCAAAATCTGCATACCCATGTAGAAATAAACCACCACTGGATGTATATCTCATACCATAAGTAATGGTCCCTCTGAGATATCTCAAGATGTGCTTTTCCACCTGTAATGTCCCCCACCTCTTAGAGAGGTGATGAGGAGACTCAGTGGCCTGGGCACCCCCACCAGGTCATAGTCTCACACTGAGGGGGGGAAAGTCAAGAAGTTAAAAGTTATATTTTTAAGTTGACTTAAGAAAGGAAAAGGATAAAGGAGTAAAAGATAACTCAACAGAAAAATAGAAGATTAACCCTGGGAGATAACTTAACTCAACAGAGAATTAGAAGGAAAAGTATAAGTAAGAGGCTGGGGTGCACCTATTATGCATTCTGGTTTTGGATTAGCATTTTCTATTGCTCTTGAGCATTCAGTTTGGGGGTTTGCTGTACAAACCCTTGTGAGAAACTCAGTGGTGAAATATCCACTCACCTTGTTCCGCAGCTTGGTCTCGAGGATGAAAGACTCCTCCACACCCTTCTAGTCTCAGCCCATCTCCATCTAGTTCTTCAGAAGGGGAAGGACCATCAGTTTGCGGGATTTTCTGGAGGGTTATCATCATTCTACATTTGTCTGTAGATTGGGATGTCTTGGATCCATAGGGGACGTCCTGTAATTTAGCAAAACTCAGATCTAGGGAGATCTGCTTGAGATCTGAGTCCGAAACTTCTCCCATGGGATTCTCATAGCCCGATCTATATTCTTGGAGAGTTTCAGAGAATTTGGAGGCCTCCTTCATCATGGCTGAACTATCTAGGGTTTCAGTCATCCAGTGGGGCACCCCATTCAGTGGGAAATTCAGATCTACGAAGATTGAGAGGTAGCTTGGAGATTCAGGCACCTGGGTTATTCTTACCATTGCCCGATCTATATTCTTGGAGAGTTTCAGAGCATTTGGAGGCCACCTTCATCAGGGCCAAACCAGCTAGGGTTTCAATCATCCAATAGGGCACCCCATTCATTGGGAAATTCAGATCTACGGAGATTGAGAGGGATCTTGGAGATTCAGGCACCTGGGTTATTCTTACCATCACCCGATCTATCAATTGGCATGATTCTTAGGGTGATTGGACACTTTTGGCAGCAGGGCCAAGTTATTGAGGGTTTCAGCCTTCTATTGGAGTGTGGCATTCTTCAGCTGGAGAGTTTGGCATTCAGATCTGCTTGTATTGATCTTCATTTATTATTCAGCCTTTGGAGGCATTATTTTGTATTAGCAGGAGCATTTTGTAGCAGCTCATATATATTGCTTGTACGACCATCTGAGGATTATGCCAGATTGGCCATCTATTGTATTGGTCTTACATTGCTCATAATAAAAAGGTCAGATCTTTGCTTGTGATTCTACATCTTGAATATATTGTGATCTCCATGTGTTGATGAATCTTGTATTCACTTAATAACTCAATAAATTAGTAGTAGTTAGTGATTCCAAGAAAGAATTTGGCTTGGGATCATTACACCACCACCTAGTGTCTCTGTCTTGGTTCAGTCATGAATTGACTCATTACAATTATTGCATAGCATATATTTGGTCTAGTGTGGATCATGTACATCAATCATCCAATCAACTGCCTATACATGGTGGGATCCACCAAATCTGAACCTATATCAGAATCATGCAGCTTCATGAGGTTGGTAACCATCGGAGTAGACATGGATTTGCAATCCATCATACCAAACCTCTTTAGTACATCCACTGTGTATTTTCCTTGTTCCATAAATATCTCGCCCTGTCTTTGCCACACTTCCAATCCTAGGAAGTAATGCATCAAGCCTAAGTCTTTCATCTTGAATTCTGAGGTTAGCTCCCTCTTACACCAGGCTATTAACCCTTAATCTTCTGTTAGAAAGAGATCATCAACATACAAGATTCGTATAAAAGGTTCGTTACCTCTTACCTTGAAGTACATATTTGCATCAACATCACTTTTTTGAAAGCCCAGGATTTTAGAAGGCCATCAATCCTGTCATGCCAAACTCTGGGAGCCTGCTTAAGACCATACATGGCCTTCCTTAGCTTTCATACATGAGTGCCTTTATTATGCATTACAAAACCATCTGGTTGTTCCACAAAAACCTCCTATTCAATCTTTCCATTCAATAATGTTGTTTTTACATCCATCTGATGTAGCTTCCAACCAAGAATGGAAGCTAAAGCAATAATAGTTTGAATGAAGGTATACTTGGCTATAGGGGAAAAAGTATCTTCGTAGTCAATTCCTTCTTTCTAGGTGAAGCCTCTGGCTACAAATCTTGCTTTGAAATTTTCCACACTTCCATCAACTGCATGTTTGATCTTATAGATCCATTTGGAAGAAACCACTGATTTGTGTTTTGGCCTTGGCATAATGTCCCAAACATTGTTCTTTATAATATACCTATATTCCTCAACCATGGCATCCTTCCATACTTGTAATTTATCCTCTTCTTCAAATGAATAATGTTCAGCATCACTAATGTTTCTCATCAGTGCAACATAGCCTCCAAACCTATGCGGCCTCTTCCTTTCCCTGAAATTTCCTTTGGGAGCAGTTATCCTTTCTGCTTCCTATACTATTTCTTTAAGCCACCCTGGATTCCTTTTGGCTGGAGGTTATTCAAGAGTTCTTTCTAAAACTTCAATAGGTTCTAGGGGCTCATTACTTGGCCCTTCATGAGGTTCCTCCCTCTGATCATATGACTCTTCATTTTCAGAAGAGGGTGAAGCTGGATGAACTTCTTTTGATTACTGTTGAAGTTTTGTGTGTCAAATGTCAGTATGGAAGTATTGATAAATGGTTGTCCTACAAAAAAAATTAAAAGTCAACGAGGTCTGAGGAAGGGGTGTCCTCTTTCCCCTTTATTATTCCTTCTATTTGTTGAATGCTTCAGTAGGAAAATGAAAAAGGTTGTGGAAGCTAGATCCTTCAAAGGTATCAAGGTCGTTGTTGAGAATTTCATTCCCATTTGTTTTTCGTTGATGATGTGCTCATCCTTGGTGATGCAAATTTCGAAGAATGGAAGACCTTTCACTCTCTTTTAACTAATTTTTGTCAAGCTTCAGGTATGATCGTCAAATGCCAAAATTCGTGTTTCTTGGCACATAATATTGATCCAGAGTTAGAGGATAAAATGCGGTCAGTATTTAATATTCATTTTATGGATATTGAGGATGGAATGAAGTATCTCAATTTCTATCTTAAGCCCAATAACTATTGAGTAGCTGATTGGAATTGGCTAATACAAAAATTTGAAAAGATAATTGGGAGCTGGTCCTTTCGATGTCTATCCTTAGGCGGCAGGATGGTTTTAGCAAAGTCAGTTTTACAAATTTTACATGTGTATTGGCTCAACTTCGTTAGGTTCTCATCCTCCATATTGCATAGAATTCAACAACTTATAACAAACTTCATATGGAGAGGGAATAGGAAACATAGTGGCTTCCATTTAGCTAAATGGAAAAAGATTGCATTGCCAAAGGAAAGTGGTGGATGGGGCTTGCACAATCTCAACTGGTTTTCCCTTTCTTTAGCCACTAAATCTTGTTGGAGGGGTATTTTTTGTAGTGGTCTGTGGATTTTGGTGCTAAGAAAGAAATACCTTAAAGTCATAGATATTCCTTCTTGGATTAGAAGAAATGAATTTAAATTTCTGGTTGCTTCTATCATATGGAAGGACTTCATGAATTCCATGCCTATAATTAAGAGATGGTTGGCCTGGACTGTGGGTAGTGGAAAGAAAAATATTTTCGACCTGGATCCATTCATTGGAGGAAATTCTATGTGTTTTCTTTCTAGAACTCTAATTAATCATCTCAACAATTTGCATATATTCACATTAGCCCAGGCTGCTCATCCAAATGGTTCTAGATTTTCACCTTGCTGGAAGGAATCTTTGCATCTGAGATTGACGGGTGAGTTAGCCTTTGAATGGGACAAATTCCTTTTTATGCTTTGTAATAACGGTATCACATTTAATGATTTCTGTGATAAAATCATTTGGTCTTGGAATCGGGCAACGGAGTCAGTCACTGTTAAGTTAGCATACCAGTCCTTATTATTTTCTAATAATCTGGAAGAGAATCGATGGTGGTTTAAGGAAATTTTGCAAGTTAAAGTTCCTGGAAAAATAATTTGTTTTATCTGGTTATGCTTGATGGATTGTATTCTTATAGGTGTTAATTATAAAAGAAGAGGAGGAATAGGACCTACATCATGTAGCTTATGCCTTAATGATGAAGAAATGAATGCTCATCTATTTGTGCACTATGTTGTTTCTAAATCTATTAAGTCTTAATATTGGCTCATTACGCCTTAATTGGGGCATATTACATTAGTAATGTTATTTTATTTAAGTTGGCTCTAATCCATTAGTTGTAATTATACCTCCTAGTCTCCTATATATACCAAGGAGACATTTTCATTTGGAATCATCTTGTACTTGAACATTTATGTGGGGTAAAAGGAGGTTTCCCCCTTGAAGAGGCTTATTATATGAAATTCTCTCTTTTTCAAGGCGTTGAGTACTTATTATGAGGTTTTTTTTATGCTATATTGATATTTGGTTCTTAACATATGGTATCAGAGCTCAAGGTCTTGAGGTTTCGCTGCTACATCTGAGACACTGTGGAATTTTCGTCATAATTTTTTTTCTACAATGATTCAGAAGGAAAGTTTTGGAGGATATTTAGTAGATGGATCAAGGTACATTGGGTTAAAAATTAAGCACCCAAGGCCTTATACTTTCGCAGATACAACCTTTGTAAGATAGGGTTATGGAATCATCATTAATTGAGTCATTGCAAAATTTTCGCTATAAAATTTTTTCTGTAACTTTTCAGACCCTGAACTCTAGAGGCTATTATCAAAAATTAGTAAGGTATTTTTGGTATTAATTTCATCTTCTGGGTCATTGTAAATTTGTAGATACACCCTATGGAAGATAGGGTATTGGACTAGTCCTATTGACTAGTCTCAAGTAGGTGTTCCAGGTAAAACAATCATAAATTCTTCCTAGAGTATCCAAATTGAGTGAGACTAGTTGCATTGGATAGTGGACAGACCGTAGTAGTTCTGGTATGATTTTCAGAATTTTATATCAATTATTTTGTGTGGGGCAATCTATACAAGTGAGATCTCCTAGAAAGGCCAAAAATCAACAAGTTGTGGGGAAGTTACCGTAAATTCCACTTGGCACATCCAAATTTTATCAAACCGGTGGCATTGAAGAGAAGAAATATCAGACTTATAAAAAATAAAAGTTCACACTCAGAAGGGCTGAAATATTGGAGATACAATAGAAGGAAGATTGTCTAGTAGAACCACCTCAAAATCAAGGTTTAAAGTGATACTTGGCCAACATGCCACCAAAAAAGGGAACTTATACACCAAATAAGCCTCCATACAATCCTAGTTGGACTCTTGATGAAGGTGAAGAAATGCGTAGTGACATAAATGATTTACAAAAGAAGACAATAACAAAAGATGAACTGGAAGAGATGATGGATTCAATAGAAGCTAAGTTTGAGATAATAAATACTAAGATGGACGCTTTAAAAGGGGAGATCTTGGAAGGATTGAAAAATTTCCTAATAAAGAGGACACCTGAAAGTGAAAATGTATCCCATGAAATTCATGATGAGGACACAAGGAAGGTGAATCAAGAATGGAGAAACTCCAACTTTGGGTTGAAGACCAACCACGTTCCTAAG
>ML860552.1:0-24727 GCA_009831015.1 Picea engelmannii
AAAAAATGTAACCCAGTTTTGATATAGTTCTAACTCATTAAAAAAATAACAAAAAATTTAAAACATCACACACAAAACCTAAACCTATTGAACCTCACAGTTCCACCATAGCCATTCTTGTAGTTGTAGCATGTTTTTCTTTGAACAAGCTATAGTTCTTGAATAAACCACCATAACACTATTACAAGGCAGAGGTTTATTCATTTATTTAAATACTTGGAAAAACACAATCTTAAACATCGATTATTCATTTTGTATGGGTCATGTTTTTTAAAATGCCTCTACATATTGGATATCCTATCTTGTGACACATTCAAATTTTAATTAAAGTTATGGTTAAGTTTGATTTTACTTAAAGAAATTAAACTACAAACAAAGATATGGTTAAAAGAAGTTTCGATCCAAAAAAAAAAAAGTCTTTAGATAACTAGGATTCAGAAATTGAAAGGCTGTTAACTAAAGTAGCGGAGGGCACTTTATCCTTAGAGGACGATGGATATCTCCGAGTGCTGGAAACTAATAGGAATAATTACCTGCGAGGGGAGGAGGAGGCTTGGCGCCTACGCAGTAGGATTACTTGGATTCAGAGTGGAGACTCTAATACCAAATTCTTCCACAAGATGGCAAGCTATAATAGAAATCGAAAGCATGTATGGGAAGTAATCTTGGGTAATGGAAACAAAATTACTGGGTAGGAAGCGATTAAAGAGGAGGCGGTTAATCATTTTAAGGATTTTTTTTAGAGCCAAAGATAGAACAGATTATGCAGAACTGGTGAGAATTTCCATCCTTTATCCTAGCATGGTTATTGAGGATGAGGACGATTCACTCTTTAACCCTGTTACTTTGAAGGAAATCAAGTCTGTTTTAGTAAAGTTTAACAAAGATAGAAGCCCTGGCCCTGATGGGTGGACTACCGAGTTTTTCATTTCCTTCTTCGATCTAGTAGGTGAAGATCTGCTCGAAATGGTGGAGGATTCAAGGAGGAATGGAAAAATTTGTGGAGGCCTTAACTCGACTTTCCTGGCCCTGATACCGAAGGTAAACAAGCCAAAATCTTTCAATGATTACCGTCCTAGTTCCTTATGTAACCTCATCTACAAGGTGATCTCAAAAATCCTTGCTAATCGGATAAAACCTTATCTTTCAAAATGCCTTTCTTCTGAATAGCTTGGATTCTTAAAGAGTAGAAGAATTCAGGATGTTATTGGTTCAGCCCATGAGACTCTACATAGTATTAAAAAAAAGAATATCAAATCTCTGGTGTTGAAATTAGATCTCAAAAAAGCCTATGACAATATAGACTGGGAGTACCTTAGATTGGTTTTACTCTCGGTAGGATTTGGGGTAAAGCTCATGGAATGGATAATGTGTTGCATTACAAGCGCCAATTTTGCAGTTTTGATAAATGGTGAGGCAACGGATTATTTTAAGAGTTGGAGGGGGCTTCGTCAGGGCTGTCCATTATCCTCGTATTTGTTTATCTTGATTATGGAAGGGATAAGTCTGATGTTAGCCAGTGGCATTGCTAACCAGATTATTTATGGTATAAAGGTTACGCAGTATATAAAAATTATCCATCTAATGTTTGTTGATGACGTCCTGGTAATGTCTAAGGCAGACTCTGCATTAATTCTTCAAAAAATTATGTTCACTATTGGGGGCTTGAGGATTTCGAGCTTGAGCACATAAAAGCCATTCTTCCGTTTTCCTTTTCTGATTTAAACTTGGGCTTCAAGTACTTAGGCTATCTTTTAAAGCTAAGAGCGGCCAAAGCTGATGATTGGAGCTGGTTAGTGGTGAAAGTTGAAAAAAAAATCGGTTTCCGGTGTAATTAGTGGCTTTCATTGGGAGACAGATTAATTTTGGTCAAATCTGTGTTGGAGAGTCAATCGGTCTTTTGGATGTCGATGGAGGTGATTCCAAAATCTGTTTTAAATCGCATTCGGAAACTTAGTTTTTCTTTCATGTGGAGTGGTCAAAAGGAAAACCATCACTACCATCTCTGTAGATGGGACCTTCTTGCAAGACCAAAGCATTGTGGTGGGTGGGGACTCAGAAATTTAACTACTTTCAACACAGTATTACTGGCAAACACCCTTTGGAGGGCGCTAACGGTGTACATCATTTGGTAGAGGATACTATGGGATGAATACTTGGGGGGTTCTTCTGTAGTTGATTGGCTCCGAAAATCAACTCATCAGTAGTTGAAGTCGTCTAGCATCTGGAGTGGCTTGACCAAGAGCATTCTGGTGTTATTACATTGGCTTTGGTGGAAGTTCCGATCTGGAAATTTGATTTTGATAGGTGTGGATAAAATTGTTGGTTTGGTGGAGTGCTCTATCCTCTCAGAACCCCTTCAATTGCAGCTGTCACTTAACCATATTTTGGTACTAGCGCAGGCTAGAGAGACCGTGGGTGTATCTCCCTTCCCAGACCGGTGGCGCTCTAGCTTTTCCTTGGGGCTATCGGGTCAGCTCGCTTCAGAATGGGACGGTTTCACCAATGCTTTACGGTATGCAGGCCTATCTCTCCAATTTGGTGCGGATAGCTTGGTATGGGTTGGGGGGATGCTTCTGGAGTTATATATGTTAAAAATATTTATCAGGCTCTTTTAAAACCGTTAGATTTTCATAGTGAAAAAGGTTGGGTTCTGAAACTGTGCAAGTGGCCACTTCAACTAAAAGTAAAATTGTTTCTGTGGCTGGTGGCCTTTGATAAAATTCTTACCTGGGATGTGCTCCAAAGTAAAGGTTGGATAGGCCCGGGGGTGTGCAGGCTCTACAACAACAATGTCGAAAATACCAATCATCTTTTAATCCATTGCTCGTTCACTAAAGCAGTTTGGCAATGTCTGTCCGAAATATACCATTTAAAAATCCTTTGGGTTGGATCATTGGTTTCAGATTGCTTAAATGTGTGGAATTTTGAAAAATCGGCTCCGGTAAGTCTGGATGCCATTGCTTGTTGGCATATTTGGATTGAGAGGAATAAGGTGTTATTTGAGGATCTCACTCCCTCTTATCGTGCAGTGGTGCATAGGATTGATGTCTCATTCTCTTGGCAACCAACTAATGTAATTCCTATTCCAAACAGAGTGTGTGAATTTACTCATATCAAGGGCTTCACGTTGGCATGCTTCGATGGAGCGGCCTTATTATCCGAGGATTTCTATGCAACGGGTGATTTTTTTAAAACAAATGCTACGAGGGTCACCAAATGGTACATCAACTGTGGAGCGGGTACAAACACAAAGGAAGAGCTAATGGGCATGTGGACGACTCTTACATTGGCCTCGCTTTGGGCAATTGATAAAATACAAATCTTGGGGGACTCGAAAGTCATTATTGATTGGATGAATCAAAAGAGTCAACTTCAAGCAGTGAACTTAGGTGGATGGAAATTAAAAATAAAGGATCTGGCTCAAAATTTCAAAGAAATTAGTTTTCAACACATTTACCGAGAGCATAATAAAGAGGCAGACGCTCTGTCAAAGCGGGCACTAAAGGAGCCAAAAGGTAGGCTGTCTGTCTATCATTGGCAAAATGGGGAAGAAAGTCCTCCTACCCATCTAAATATATTTGAAAATTGAGTTTATGGAGTAGCTTGGTGAGTTAGTAGATGGTCTGAAGGTCAATTTTTTATTCAATCTGTGCATTTCTAGCATTATATCAGTTGATATTGGTATGTTGTCGAGTTAAACAGATCTATAGTCCTTTGTGTTATTCAGTTCAGCAAAGATATCATTTGGCTGCTCCTTCTCTGTATCGATTTGAATCGATATTGTGTCTGTAAAACAAATTATACCTTTATATAATTTTGAGATAATTTTGTTCAGGAAAAAGTTTGATTTTACTTATTTACTTTCAATTTTTTACATTTTAAGTGGTCTAGTTATCATGTGATACTTAAACATTTGGAAGTATACAATCTTAACTTGTTTATTCATTTGTATGGTTTGAGAAATTGTTATCCTTAGAGATATAAATACATCTAAACACTAATCAATAACTTATTCCACATTCATGGAAGAGACCATTGACACTTTGTCAAAATGTTGTATAGGTGAACAAATTGACACCTCAATTTAAAAGATGGTCGTAGTCGTTAACACAAAGTATTTTTTTGGTTTATTATTTAAGTGGGATATTGAACTATGATGCATACAAATATAAAATATTGTGTATACAAGATGGGGCACATGTAAATAAAAAAAATGTGTATAAAAGAATGATATTTTTTTCTCTATTATGTTAGATTTATTTTCATTTTTTTTTTAAGATGCTATAATGCTAAACATATAAAGAAGTTCGATGAAAATTTCAAAGAATAATAGAACAAAAACTAAAATACAAAAAGTGTGAAGAAAATTTTAAACATGTTTATGAAAAGGAATAGCTATCATAATACTAACATTTTTTAATCTTGTTTAGCTAAAGCAAGATAGTAGGGATTGCTACCCTATGTTTAGAGCCTTTTGCAAAAATATCAATTAGTCAAGAAATGTATTCTTGAAACCAAAGTTGTATTTTATGTTGTATTATGACAAATAAATAAATGTTTGTAACAAAAAATTATAACATATTTAATGAACAATCATAAAACAAAAAATCTGAAATAAAGATTATACATATAGTCCAAAATGAGACCCTAAAACCATCAAATGATTTTATTAATTTAGTTATGAAATACAACTAAAAACATTCTTTTATACCTGAGAATGGGTAAGGACCAAAATAAGACTTAGAAGTCAAAGGTGGAATGTTACATCACATAGAGATAATTGATGGCTTCTAAGTAAAGCCAAGATTGTAAAATAACTGGATCAACAAGCCACAGTGTGTCACTGCCTTGACTCTGCACAAAATTCCTAATTAGTACTGGAAATTAATTCAAAAATCCAATAAGAATTTACATACTATCAGAAACAGACGATCAACCTTCTACAACATGTCAACAATCAATGATTATTGGTCCTTCTTATTGCCACCTTCAATAAGACCCTGTTATTTGTTGGCATCCTTATACACATTTGCGGACGTGAGCTAAGTCCTACTCACTTAGTGTGTCCTTGGAGGCACAATGCCTAGGTTCAAAGCCCACGCTGTCACTTTGGCTTGAACCTCTTCCATCTAGGCTTACTCCTAGGAAAGACAAGGGGGGTAGACCCTAGTTTCTAGATGTGATTCAGAGTTTAAGTTCTAGGAGTTGATTTTAATTTAGTTAAGGTTTGGGGGGAGTCTAACCTATGATGCAAAAGCAGAAAATGCAATGTGCAACAATTTATTTATGACACACAAACCCTTTCCCTAAGTCAACTAAGACTAGTGCCTAAGGTTGGGCAAGGGGTCAACTAAAATGTAAGGGTTTTTAATTACAAGTAAGATTACAAAGACTATTTAGATACAATTATGCTACAACAAGGTTAGATATTCACAAATAAAGAATGCTATATATACAAGATTACAATAAGATACAAGATTACAAGCTAACCATGTGTGTTCAAATGTGCAGGAAGCTAAAGACAATCAAGTCGTGGGCAACATCAACACTCAATATTCACAGGGACACTTAGGAGATTTGAAGACTTTTAAACACAAGTGTACCACAAAGTATTTAATCCATTTACCCACAAAGCATTATTTGCATATATGATTGAGAAATTAAAGTTGCAAATATTAAACCATAAGATATAACAATTTGAGCCAAGGTTATTAAGCACTTAGTGAGTTAAGGGTTTTAAGATTTTAAATATTTTATTACCCTAACTAAGTGTTTGACCAAAAACCTCTTCCCCCTATTACCAAATGGTTTTTGGATGCTCAAGAAGTGAGGCAACGAGGCCTACCCTAGCTTCACAGGTCAACCCTAAAGAACCGAGTACTCCTGGAAAGGACGTCGCGCGCCGTGAGACCGTCCCCGGCCTAGCACCTTCTGTTGCCTTCCTCAATCCTCGTTTTAGATGGTGAAGATGGTGGCTTAAGGTACCCTATTAAGTCTATTAAGTTTATATATCAATTGGTTAGGTTTCTAGATGGATTAGAGAATGTTTTAATGACTTTTAGTTGCTTTTAAATGGTGAATTTGGGCCAAAACTAAAACTTTATGCAGCTTGTAAGATGTGTTATTAAGTGTGAAAATGAAGAACCTTAACAAATGTAAACCATGCAAAAATAGAGTTGAAATAAATATTTAATGCATCACCATTTGTTAAGCCATAACACATGAAAAGCTTGTAAAAAAGAATGATAATGAACAAGGGAAAGAACAACTTGTCAAAGGAAAAGAGAGAAACTCAAGCTTATCACCACTTATTTTATGATTGTTGTTATATTGAAGATAGAGTATTAAGTGTGAATAAGAAAGCTTAAGATTTAGATGTATGCCTACACTATCAACATGTCCAACATTACTTTAAATTTAGTGTGATGGAAAATGGCCTTAAGTATGAAATAACATGAAAGAGAAAACCATTTACTATACCATCAATGCATTAAACCATTGAGTGTTGGATTAGATCATGTGAAATAAAAATAACTTGAGATAGCTTAAGACATGCAAATAGATTATAGCAAGTAGATTATGCCTCAAGGGCTCAGGCTAATCTTTAATGTGTGAATGAGATCTAGATCTAGAATATTTTAACCATCAAAACATGAAGAAACCATTAACACATTATTACCCTAGCCTTACGATTTTGGGGATGTCTCTCCCAAGGTGTAGGCAATCATTAATATATGAAAAGATTGGAAAGAGAAAGAAAATCAAGACAAACCACTCAATGGCACAAGGTGGAGGCAAGCCTACCTTTATTGTGCCAAAGGGGTTGAGAGGAAAACAAATAACAACTACTGTCAACAATCACTTGCTAACCCCACGTCCTAGCTCTAAAGATGATTTTTAAATGAAAAAAAAATAAAAAATGAAACTAACCCTAAGCTCACACGTGGGAGGTAGGCCGTACCAATTCTCCTCCTAAGATATGAGCCCCAAAACTACATTGCAAGTTGAGAAAATTATGCACAAGAAACCCTAAAATTTGAAGAAAAAGGTTGAGAAATAGCTACCCACTTGAAGAAGGGCCTTGGAGTGTTGTGTGGATGTATTTGGGTAGAAAAACCCCTCCCAGCCTGATAAGAACCTGCAAAAACCAGCAAGCTATGCTTGCTGGAAAAGCCACACATAACTATATAGATGGGGAAATTTTTTTGTTTTAGGGCAAAATTTTTTCACATAAATTTTTTGATGAAAAAGTAGATATTAAATGACCATTCTACTATGTTAAGCTAGCTGAAATATGGCATGAAATGGAAAGCAAGAAAATGGTGAGAAAAGAAGGAGTTTGAGCAAGCTTTGAGGGTAGACTCCTCCTTGCGGCTATCCCAACAAAACCCTAGAAGAAAACCTGCAAAACTTAGGCAAAACGTGAAGCATAGAAGGTAGATAATATGGTTGACAAATGCTAAAAAAATAAAGTATTTTACCCTATTAGCAATCCCACATATATAAATCAACAATAATACTAGTTGTTAGATCTACTCAAGTAAAATACTTTACCTAAGAATCTACTCTATGCAACCCATGATACCAAATTTACAATATTACCTCATATGAAAAGGAAAGACAAGAATACTCGTTGTTCTTCCTAAATCCTCCAAAGTTTCTCTTTATTTCTCAAAATGAGTCTTGTAGCAAGAAATTGCTCCAATACTCTCAAGAACCAAAGAAATGGAAGCAAGATGGACAAGAATGAGAGAGATGAGAGGTGAAAACAAGTAGCATAACAATAGCTCAAGATATGGTGAAAAAATTATTGAGGGGAGGGTTATATTTATACTTGGAGAGGCAAACCTACCTCTCTTGGATCAATGCCAAGTGTCCATCACCAAGCACAAGAGAGAATCCCAAGGGGGGGGGAACTTTAGGGTTTTCGACAAGGAGTGGAGAGGATTAAATGCAAGGAGAGGTGGGAGATCAATCAAAAGGATGAAGTGGAAGGCTAGGGAAGGAATATCATCAAGTGGAGGCCCCCCCCACTCATTAAAAACGTTTTTCTTGGGTTTCCACTTGAAGGGTGGTGTAACTTCCCCTGGGGGGTGTGAGGGTTGGATAGAAGTGAATGGGTGAGGGGTTAAAACAAGTTGGGTTGAGTGGGTTTAGGTTGGTTTATTTTAGGAAACATATCTCTTACTTTTATACACCTTTACTTTCACTTCTTAGCTCATTTTTACAAAATTACAATTTTTTACTTTATCAAGACTTAGCAATTAAAATTGTTTTTTTTGACTGACTGACACTCTTGGTGGAAAAACACATAGAAAAAGTTGTTTGACTGAGCTGAAAATTGGTCCAAGGGTGTAGGGGGTGTCTTTCCATTTCGTTTGAGCACAAATACTCCTATCAAAATCCCAAGGACCTAGTTTTTACAATATTTGCTCAAAAATAATTAATTAATTAAATAATTAAAAAAAAAAAATTATCTAGACTCGACGGAATTCCGCGAAACTTTCTAAGATGTCATACATGTTCATTTACAATATTCCTAAACACTAGCTACCAGAAGATAACCCCATTAGAATGTCATTCACCACTTTGGAGGAATTATTGCAGGGGTGAGGGAAAAACTCAAGGGAAATTAATAAGGCTGAAAAGCCCAATTAATAACCTGAGGATAAAAAACCCTCAGTGAATGGAACTCACCTAATGAAGAAATCTCGAGGAAACCGACCTAACTATGACACATGCAGACCTATTACATTATTAACCCACGCAGGGGTGCAGAAATTTCGTTTACAAAAATTTGTGATGGTGGCATAAATTGCCCAGTAGAACCATATAATCTTCGACAAATGAGCATATGATGATGCATCTCTTCATGGCACATGGATTTTACCCCCTAGTTGAATAGTTGGTCAACATCTGGCTCCACATGGGGACGTTTGTTCGATCTTCTCACATGGGACAGAGAGAATATGAGAATCTAGCACCTACAAAACATAGTGCTCACCAATAACCAACATAAGAATACATATATATATGATAAACAAATGTTATAAACAACATTTACATAATGAAATAACTAAAGTACAACATCTATATTTTTACAAAATGAAATTTATGATACATAAATAAATTATAAGTACATATTGACATAATGAATGAAATAATACAAAATTTAAATACAAGGACAAGGGTTAGAGATACATTACAGAGGGTGTCCCTTTGGACACCAATTTGTCCATCATCTGAAGAAAATTTTGAGTTGTTTCCCATTCCGTGGAATGTTGATGGGCTCACCATCCAAATGACTGAGATGAAAATAATTTGGCCTTGCTATTTCCCGAATCACATATGGAACCAACCACAAGTTGTCAAACTTGCCATGTTTCCTTGGTTTCTCTCTACCTTTATCCCATAACAAAACTGTATCCCCGATCATGAAATCCCTCTGCATGGCTAACCTGTCGAAATCTTTCTTTACTTACTCTGATTTCTGCAATTTTGTCCAT
This sequence comes from Picea engelmannii, assembly GCA_009831015.1. NCBI lineage: Eukaryota > Viridiplantae > Streptophyta > Pinopsida > Pinales > Pinaceae > Picea > Picea engelmannii. The sequence goes on from ML860552.1 coordinate 9,510, forward strand.
AATCCTTTCGTCTGATTTCATCCAACTCGATGACCTGATTGACCCTGTTATGAACTGCATCCTGCTCTGTGGAAGTGTCCTCAACTGATCCATAAGTAGGGAGTCTAAGGTGCACTGGAAACCTAGCCTCCAAACCATACACTAACTCAAAAGGACTCTTACCCGTTGTTGCTTTCTTTGTTATTATGTCTGCCCATAATGCATGTTTAATTTTACTATCCCAAGACCTTTTGTTTTCACCGACTATCTTTTTAACTATGGTCATTAAGTTTTTGTTACTTGATTATGCCTGACCATTTCCTTGGGGATAATAATCTGAAGCATGTGATAAGATAATACCATATTTGAAACAAAAAGAAGACATATCTACTAAACAAAAGGCCTTGGCATTATCTGTCACTATCTTTGATGGGGCCCAAAATCTAGTTATAATTATGTCTTCTAGGAAATCCATCACCACTTTTTCAGTTGTTGACTTGGTAGGAATGGCTTCAGCCCACTTGGTAAATTAATATGTTTCTATGATAACCCATGAGTACCCATTACTTGAATTATCATTAAACTTCCCGATGAAGTCCAAACCCACTGCTAAAAAGGTGCTTCAACCACAATTGGTTGCAAAGGGAGAGTTGTTAACTTATGCTTTCCCGTGAAAAGCTAACATGGCTCACATTTTCGAACAAACTGATGCACATATGAAAATATTGTGAGCCAATAATATCCTGCTCTGAGAATTTTGTGGGTAGTAGTTTTAGTAGCAAAATGTCTTCCACAAAACCCTCCATGGAATTCATCCACTAGTTTCTTTGACTCAACGTCATCCACACATCTAAGGATAACCCCATTAGGATTCTTCCATACTAATCCATCTCTAGTAAGAACATACTTAGAAGATTTCAACCTTAAATCTCTTTTCTTGTTTCCTACTAGATTCCTTGGACAAGTTAGGTTCTTGAGATAAAAGATGATGTTTGTGTACCATTCAACCTATTCAAGTTTTAATAAATTAGGATGCCATTCTTCATTATTGATTTGGAAAACCATACCCAAGGTCTTTTCATTACTTTCTTTCAACATTTTAGCTAGGCCTTGACCTTTAATCAATTTTGTTGGTTTAATTTCCAAATCATACTCTTGGATCTTAGAAATCCATCTACCCCTTGAGCCTAATCCTTCCACTTGATATAAAACATCTTTAACCGCATAATTAGGAACATAACCAATCACCTTGGAATATCCAATGAAGACTCTGAAATGTTTGAGTGATTTCACTAAGGCATAAGCCTGTTTCTCAAACATGGGATACTTAAGTTCTGAATTTTTCAAGGCCCTACTCATATATGCAATGGGTTTGTCATGGCCTTGATCATTTTTCTGAAGAAATACACAAACAATAGTATCTTCAGAAGCAAAAGAGAAAATATGAAAGTCCTTGTTGTAGTCTGGGCTAATAAGGATGGGAGCTTCACATATTGCAGTCTTAATATTTTCAAAATCTCGTTTACTTTCTTCATTCCATTCAAATTTTACATCCTTTTTAAGTAGATTATATATAGGTTTCATGATCTTAGCATAGTTAGGAATGAACCTATGGACAAAATTGGTTTGTCCTAAGAAGGATTGGAGAGCTTTCTTTGATACAAGCAAAGGCACCTTACCAATGGCTTCAACTCTCTCTGGGTCTAACTTGACCCCATCTTTAGTAATTATGTGGCCTAATAATTTACCTTCTATCACCCCAAAGACTGACTTAGCAGGATTTAGAGAAATGCCAAACTCTCTACATCTATCCCAAACTTGCCTAAGGTGGTTAATGTGAGTTTTCACATCCTTAGAAAATACTGTCAAATCATCTTGATATATTTCAATCAACCCCCTAAAAACATAATCCATAGCTCTCTGAAAAGTAGCTCCAAAATTTGATAAACCAAATGGCATTTTGAGATATTCAAAGGTTCCCCATGGAGTATTAAAAGTTGTCTTATGCTTATCTTCTTCTTTAAGTCTGATCTGATTATAACCTGAAAAACCATCAAGCATGGAAATCATTCCTGATCCTGTTACCCTTTGAAGTAAGGTTTCCATCTTGGGAAGGGGGTAGTTGTCTTTTGTGCAAGCAATGTTTAAATTCCTGAAGTCAATACATATATGAATCTTTCCACTCTTCTTCCTAGCAACAACCAAATTTGAGCACCATGAAGAATGTCTTGTTTGGGCAATGATACCTGCCTCTAACATTTTTTGTAACTCCTATTGGACCAAAGGAGCTAACTTGGGGTTTATTTGCCTCAATTTCTGCCTAAAGGGTTTGGTTTCCTCCTTAAGACGGATGACATGCTGAATTACATCCTCCCTATAGACTTTGAGCTTATCATAACTAAAATCCAAGACATCCCTGTATTATTTTAATAACTTAACAATTTCATTCCTTTCCTCTATAGGGGTAGTCTTGCCTATTTTTACCATCTTAGGCTCTTCATTAGTTCCAATGTTAACTTCAAGGAGATCACATAGTTTTTTCTTTGACTCTTCCTTTTGCTTATGACCATCATGTCTATCAAAATCCCTTTCTGAATATACCACTCACCTAGGGGGTGCTTTTACCTCATCATCAATTTCAGTATAATTACAACCCTCTTGTTTGATACTGATGTCTAAGTCTGAAAATTCATGAATGTGAGTTAAAAACTTAATTATTTGTTTGTCATCATCGAAAACCTGCCAATGATCCACGTTATTAGGAACTAAGGGTCTAAAAATCACTTCAACCGAAATATTATCATCAATCAAACCATCTGGAAGCTAGAGTATGGAAGCAGCTACTGCAAGTTCATCTGCCTTTGAATTTTGTTCTCTAGGAATAGCAATTAAGTCTACATTATTTAGGTTATTTATCAGGTCCCAAATTGCATTCTTGTACCCTTTCAGTCTTTCAGACTTGAAAGAAAACTTACCTTTTAACTGTTGTATAACCAAGTCTGAATCCTCTTTGGTGTTTAGACATCTTACACCTCTATCTTTGCAAAGTTACAAACCAAGGAGTAAAGCTTCATACTCAGCCGCATTATTGGTTGCATCAAACTCCAATCTATAAGCAAATTTCAACACTTTACCATTTGGAGCTTGAAGAACAATTCCAGCACCTTTTCCTGCCCTAGAAAAATTAGCATCAAAGTTCATGTACCATACTTTGTCTACTTCATTATCTCGGACTTTATCTTCTAAGGGCATAATGGAGTTAGACAAAATGGCATAATTACCAAGACCTTAATCATTATACTTTAATTCATTCTTGGGTTTTCTTGGGTCTTCAATATGATACCTTTTAAACACTTCCCTATTCAACTTGAAAGTACTCCCATCTGGGGTAGGAATGGTGGCATAAGATAGATCCATTTGCAAATTACCACCTAATTTTGTAGTTACCTTTCTATTCAACAACATTCCCCAAGCATCTGGGACATCCATTACCACAATGTCCATTTCAAACACAATATCCAGAAAAGATGCTAAGTGTACTTGCAAACCCTTAATTAATCCATGCACTTGAATTGTTTTGCTATCCATGGCACAAATGTTATGGTAAGGCCTAGATATTATTAAGTCCAATTGATCCATCACTTTCTTAGTCATAACATTTGAGCTTTCTCCTAAGTCTAGCATGCAATTATGTAGTATTTTTTCATTCACAAGTAAAGAAAGGTAGAAGGGAAAATTCTTCTCATTTCCCCTATCCCAATTCTATAAGATAACTGGTGTGTCTTGGTAGGCCACGACTAGTTGCTTCTCAACAATACTCCTAGGAGGATCTTCTATGGCCTTAAGTAATTTTTCCCTTTGAGAAGGGATCTTCATAAGCTCTGATACTGGAACTAACATCTTTGCATTACTTAGCCAACCACCCAAGTCAATATTCAATTATGAGTTAATGGGCACATTTGACTTAGGGAGGATTGGAGATACCTTGGGAATACTAGTTTGACCTTTATTTCCATTCCTTTGGTATGTAATGCCTCTATACTTAGCCATTTCTGCAATTTGTTGAGGTGTGGGCTTGGGCCCAAATTTTTCTGTTGCTTTATCTACAACATTATTCATGAAGTTTTCACTACTTCCATTTTCAGCAAAATCCATCCAATCATACAACCCAACAGTATACTTCCTACCACACATATTTACTTGTTCATTTCCTTGATATCCATAACTATCATCATAACAACCTTCAAGGAAAACATGACAAGTCACTTCCTCATGAAACTCACCACAAGGCCTACAATAAGGTATGGATTGATGATCTACCAAGTTGGTGGATTCAAAAGGATTAGGTTCCCTTTGATCATTTTGAGGGGGTTTCCTTGGCCATTTATCATTTGGCTTATGTTGTTGTCTACCACTTTGGGACCTCTCCATTGTGATCAACCTATTTTTTAACGCATTGATTTTATTGGCGTGGTTTATTTCCATTTGTTTAATTAGTTGAGTCAATTCCTTAATCCCATCATTTGTTGATTCTTGACCTTTAACATTCTTTTTCTTTTCCTCATTTCCCTTTGAAGAAGAACCTCTTGTGAAACCAGGAATGTTGGACTTCCTAGCTTCTAACATATTCTATTCAATTCTCACAGCTATAATTTGTGTTTCCTTTAAAGTTTGAGGATCCTTATCCCTTAAGGCATACCTCATTTCACCTTCAAATGCCTCCATATAATAAATCAAAATTGCAGTGTCCGAAGGCAAGATATCAACATGAAGGCCCTTCACCAAATTATTAAACCTAGTGTTAAATTCTCCCACAGTCTCATTTTCCTTTTTATGACTATTTGTGAGGGAATCAAGATGGAATCTATGTTCTTTTTTATCACCCCATTTCTTTCTAAATTCATTCAATATTTCATCACGGGTGCTAAACTTATCGGGATCAAAATTTGTAAACCATTCAGCAACATCTCCTTCTAATGAATACACAAACAAAGCCATCTTTACATCTTCTTCATTATGACCTTTACAATACTTCTCCACACACATGTGAAAACTTGAGATGTGAGACTTAGCACTGATTGCATTGTTCCCCTGAAAGGTAGGTAGCTTGTCAATGGCTTTTTCAAGAACTGCGTGAGGGGCACCTTGGATAGCTGCAAAGTTCAAAGGTCTCAAAAAGATACTCATGGTTAAGTTAGGAGTATTAGGGGGATTATTAACAGTTGGTTGATTATTAGTTTGGAACAAGTATTAGATATAAGTTAGTGCTTCTTCCCCGAGACTTTCAAGTAACCTTCTAGGAGCAAGGTGATTTAATCTCCTCCTATAAACCTTCTCAGGTTCCGGAAAAGAATAAATCACTCCTTGTGAAGTTCTCCTAGTAGTATACTTGACAAATTTGTTCAATGGAGTCGCCACTTGGAAAGGAACCACAAAAAATCAACCAATACAAGCTCAAATAATTTTAAGGACTAAAGATTTTATTATTTGGTTCTTAAATAATTAAGTTAAGTCATTTTGACTAAGGATAAATGAATTATCCCCGGTAACGGCACCAAAGATGTTTATGTCCTTATACACACTTGCGGACGTGAGCTAAGTCCTTCTCACTTAGTGTGTCCTTGGAGGCACAATGCCTAGGTTCAAATCCCACACTATCACTTTCTCTTGAACCTCTTCCGTCTAGGCTTACTCCTAGGAAAGCCAAAGGGGGTAGACCCTAGTTTATGGATGTGATTTAGAGTTTAAGTTCTAGGAGTTGATTTTAATTTAGTTAAGGTTTGGGAGGAGTCTAACCTATGATGGAAAAGCAACAAATGCAAGGTGCAACAATTTATTTATGACACACAAACCCTTTCCCTAAGTAAACTAAGACTAGTGCCTAAGGTTGCGCAAGGGATCAACTAAAATGTAAGGGTGTTTAATTACAAGTAAGATTACAAAGACTATTAAGATACAATTATGCTACAACAAGGTTAGATATTCACAAATAAAGAATGCTAGATATACAAGATTACAAGCTAACCACATGTGTTCAAATGTGCAGGAAGCTAAAGACAATCAAGTCGTGGGAAACATCAACACTCAATATTCACAGGGACACTTAGGAGGTTTGAAGACTTTTAAACACAAGTGTACCACAAAGTATTTAATCCATTTACCCACAAATCATTATTTGCATATATTATTGATAAATTAAAGTTGCAAATATTAAACCATAAGATATAACAGTTTGAGCCAAGGTTATTAAGCACTTAGTGAGTTAAGGGTTTTAAGATTTTAAATATTTTATTAACCTAAATAAGTGTTTGACCAAAAACCTCCTCCCCCTATTACCAAATGGTTGTTGGATTCTCAATAAGTGAGGCGACGAGGCCTACCCTAGCTTCACAGGTCAACCCTAAAGAACTGAGTACTCCTGGAAAGGACGTCACGCACCATGAGACCGTCCCCAGCCTATCACCTTTTGTTTCCTTCCTCAATCCCCGTTTTAGATGGCGAATATGGTGGTTTAAGGTACCCTATTAAGTATATTAAGTTTATATATCAATTGGTTAGGTTTCTAGATGGATTAGAGAGTGTTTTAATGACTTTTAGTTGCCTTTAAATGGTGATTTTAGGCCAAAACCGAAACTTTATGTAGCTTGTAAGATGTGTTATTAAGTGTGAAAATGAAGAACCTTAAAACATGTTAAGCATGCAAAAATAGAGCTGAAATAAATATTTAATGCATCACCATTTGTTAATCCATAACACATGAAAAGATTGTAAAAAAGAATGATAATGAACAAGGGAAAGAACAGATTGCCAAAGGAAAAGAGAGAAACTCAAGCTTATCACCACTTATTTTATGATTGTTGTTATATTGAAGATAGAGTATTACGTGTGAAGAAGAAAGCTTAAGATTTAGATGTGTGCCTACACTATCAACATGTCCAACATTACTTTAAATTTAGCGTGATGGAAAATGGCCTTAAGTATGAAATAACATGAAAGAGAAAACCATTTACTATACCATCAATATATTAAACCATTGAGTGTTGGATTAGATCATGTGAAAGAAAAAGAACTTGAGATAGCTTAAGACATGCAAATAGATTATAGCAAGTAGATTATGCTCCAAGGGCTTAGGCTAATCTTTAATATGTGAATGAGATCTAGATCTAGAATATTTTAACCATCAAAACATGAAGAAACCATTAACATATTATTACCCTAGCCTTACGATTTTGGGGATGTCTCTCCCAAGGTGTAGGCAATCATTAATATATGAAAATCTTGGAAAGAGAAAGAAAATCAAGACAAACCACTCAATGGCACAAGGTGGAGGCAAGACTACCTTTATTGTGCCAAAGGGGTTGAGAGGAAAGAAAATAACAACTACTATCAACAATCACTTTCTAACCCCACATCCTAGCTCTAAAGACGATTTTTAAATGAAAAAAACAAAAAATGAAACTAACCCTAAGCTCACACGTGGGAGGTAGGCTGTACCAATTCTCCTCCCAAGCTATGAGCCCCAAAACTACTTTGCAAGTTGAGAAAATTATGCACAAGAAACCCTAAAATTTGAAGAAAAAGGTTGAGAAATAACTACCCACTTGAAGAAGGGCCTTGGAGTGTTGTGTGGATGTATTTGGGTAGCAAAACCCCTCCCAACCTGATAAGAACCTGCAAAAGCCAGTAAGCTATGCTTGTTGGAAAAGCCACACACAACTCTATAGATGGGGAATTTGTTTTGTTTCAGGGCATAAATTTTTCACATAAAAGTTTTGATGAAAAAGTAGATATTAAATGACCATTCTACTATGTTAAGCTAGCTGAAATATGGCATGAAATGGACAGCAAGAAAAGGGTGAGAAAAGAAGGAGTTTGAGCAAGATTTGAAGGTAGGCTCCTCCTTGAGACTATCCCAACAAAACCCTAGGAGAAAACCTGCAAAACTTAGGCAAAACGTGAGGCATAGAAGGTAGATAATATGGATGAAAAATTCTAACAAAATAAAGTATTTTAACCTATTAGCAATCCCACATATATAAATCAACAATAATACTAGTTGTTAGGTCTACTGAAGTAAAATACTTTACCTAAAAATCTACTCTATGCAACCCATGATACCAAATTTGCAATATTACCTCATATGAAAAGGAAAGACAAGAATACTCGTTGTTCTTCCTAAATCCTCCAAAGTTTCTCTTTATTACTCAAAATGAGTCTTGTAGCAAGAAATTGCTCCAATACTCTCAAGAACCAAAGAAATGGAAGCAAGATGGACAAGAATGAGAGAGATGAGAGGTGAAAATCAAGTAGCATAACAATAGCTCAAGATATGGTGAAAAAATGAGTGAGGGGAAGGTTCTATTTATACTTGGAGAGGCAAACCTACCTCTCTTGGATCAATGCCAAGTGTCCATCACCAAACACAAGAGAGAATCCCAAGGGGGGGGCACAACTTTAGGGTTTTGGACAAGGAGTGGAGAGGAGTAAATGCAAGGAGAGGTGGGGGATCAATCAAAAGGGTGACATGGAAGGATAGGGAATGCGTACCATCAAGTGGAGCCCCCCCCACTCTTTAAAAACTTTTTTCTTGGGTTTCCACTTGAAAGGGGGCGTAACTTCCCGTAGGGGGCATGAGGGTTGGATAGAAGTGAATGGGTGAGGGGTTCAAACAAGTTGGGTTGAGTGGGTTTAGGTTGGTTTAGGTTAGGAAACATCTCTCTTACCTTTATCCACCTTTACTTTCACTTCTTAGCTCATTTTTGCAAAATTACAATTTTTTACTTTATCAAGACTTAGCAATTAAAATTGTTTTTTTTTACTGACTGACACTCCTGGTGGACAAACACATAGAAAAAGTTGTCCGACTGAGCTGAAAATTGGTCCAAGGGTGTAGGGGGTGTCTTTCCATTTCTTTTGAGCACAGATACCCCTATCAAAATCCCAAGGACCTAGTTTTTACAATATTTGCTCAAAAATAATTAATTAATTAAATAATTAAAAATAATTATCTAGACTCGACGAAATTTCGCGAAACTTTCTAAGATGTCATACATGGTCATTTACAATATTCCTAAACATTAGCAACCAAAAGATAACCCCATTAGAACTCCATTCACCACTTTGGAGGAATTATTGCAAGTGTGAGGGAAAAACTCAAGGGAAATTAATAAGGCTGAAAAGCCCAATTAATAACCTGAGGAGAAAAAACCCTCGGTGAATGGAACTCCCCTAATGAAGAAATTTCTAGGCAACTGACCTAACTATGACCCATGCAAACCTATTACATTATTAACCCACGCAGGGGTGCGAAAATTCCGTTTACAAAAATTTGTGTTGGTGGCATAAATTGCCCAGTAGAACCATATAATCTTCGACAAATGAGCATCTGATGATGCATCTCTTCATGGAACATCAAGTTGACCCCATAGTTGAATAGGTGGTCAACACTATCAACAAGAAGTTCTTATCTTTTAATTGTTTCAGAAGTGAATGAGGTAGTAATGCAATCTCACTCTAGAGCAAGAAAAAACCTTATCAGAGTCGATGCTTCTATCTATCCTCTCTTTTTCTTGTCCCTTATGTTCTCCTTTTATTCTCCAAAAGTATTTTAGAGTAGTTCCAACTACTTTTAGTTAAGTTATTTAAATAATTTTTAGTTAGATAGGAACAACTCATAATTAAATATTAATAAATAATGATAAGGGTATAATAAATATCAACTAATAGGTGGGGACCCCCTAATTAATGCTATTGTTTAATTTTCAAAATACCCCCTTATTCATCCATCAATAAATATGAATTAATGTCATCAAAACATAATTATATACACATATCCCAATCAACCAACACATCAAATATTTCAAAACATATTTGTGACTCCCAAATACCAAGTTTATATGAATATACATGCCCAAAATAATTAATTCAACAAGTTGTCCAAAATAAGTAAAGTCTGTCCAAACGGTGAAACCAAAGTAAAACCAGAAATCATATTTTTTATGTGAAGTAGTCTGCCTCTGTCCACTTTCCTTAGACTCTATCAGCTTGGGCATCTGTGAATCTGCCTTGGTGGGAATTTTACCTTTAATTTTTTATGATTTTGGGTGCATATCTTCAAAAGAGGTATGTCCATCCTCATATCTATGGTGTTGGGAATGTGATGTGATTGAGTGTGAGGATGCTTTAGATTGATCAGACTTAGTAGAGTTAGCCAATTTTTTCCCTTTAGAAGTTCCAGGCTCTTGGGAAATGGACTTGAGTCTTTTCATTGGCTGAGTTGAATGGGCATGTGATGTCACCGATTCAATGTGTTTGGAAGGTTGTTTAGGTGGTGGAGGAGGTAATGACAAAGACATTTTGGCCCATCCATTAGCATGAATTTGGAGAGGATTTACAGCATCATCCCATCCATCATTGATTGAGACCTCGGGTGGTAAGGACACATGTGGCTATAATGGTATGTCAGATATTCTAGGATGAGGGTGCAAAGGTGGTATTTCAAGGGGAAGCAGAGGTTGAAAAGATCTTTTTCTATATAAGTTTAAGAAACCTATTTATAAGAGTTGATTAAACTCTTCAGAATCAGCATCAAAGTGAATTGAAAATTGTAGTCTTTTGTTTCCCCTTTGCCAGAAATCATTTGGCCTTGTTCCTCTGCCTTTGTTTCCTTCATTTAAAAGTCATCTTTCCTCCTCCTGTTGTATGAAATATAAAATGTTTTTCTATCAGTTTAGCATGGGTATTTTGACAGTAAAAGTATATTTTGATCAATTAAAATTATGGTCAAGGGCAGAATTTGAAAAGGATATATTTCAGGGTGATCATTCTTTAATGAACTCTTTTTGGATGAAGTTATAATTTTTTGGAAAATAGTTAATTTCTCATTATGTTTTCAGGGCCAATCCCATTCATGCTCTCATTTTACATAAATTATTCCCAGTTCCCAAATATCATGTTCATTTTTAATTCATATATTTTCCCCCTAATACATGAACAAATCCAAAGGTTTATTTGGACATGGACAATGAATATGATAACAATTAAATGAGGATGTGATTGACATGGAATGAATGAAATGATTATTGAAAGACATTGGATATTAGAAAATGGTTGATGATTGATGTGTTGTTATTCTGAACATGTAACATTACTCTCCTTGTCATTTGTTTCACTTTCCATACATTACAAAACCCCTCATATTTCTAATTACACCGTAACTCCCATGTCCTTAAAATAAACATCAATTATATAAGATGGTGAGGGATAGAAGTGATTTGAAGAGGAGATAAATATTCATGTTTGAAGTTACCCTTTCTTACCTTTGATGACCGCATGCTTGCAAAAAAAAAAAAAAAACTCATCTATTAAACATAACGCTAGGTTAGGGTATGTATACAGTAGCAAGTAAACATCAAATACCATTTGCATTGTCATAATTTTAGAAATAGCTCCGACTTGATCATAATTTTATAAATAGCTCTGACTTGATCAACAAGAAATAGCTCCGACTTAGAAATAGCTCTGAGTTCATTAAAGAATGATCACCCTTAAATATATCCTTTTCAAATTCTTCCCTTTACCATAATTTTAATTGATCAAAATATACTTTTACTGTCAAAATACCCATGCTAAACTGATAGAAAAACATTTTATATTTCATACAACAGGAGGAGGAAAGATGAATTTTAAATGATAGATGTTCCTGGGGAATTAAGGAATCATGAATAAAAAGTGGAAGTATGAGGGATTTGATCCTCTGTGTAGAAATAAAAAAAATTTCTAATTCTCAAACAACCCAACCATATTCTCATTCCAAATTCAAGCAAGTATGCCTGATAACCAATGATTAAATCTTTGAACCAACTCTGCATTTACAGGAAACTTAATATCTACACAGAATTTTATTTATCATAACTTTTAATAATCGTCAAATATCATACAACAAGGGTCATACAAATTGATTATGATAATAAAATCGATGCCAACTATTTCGAGACCCAAAATTGTATGGCATAATCCTCCTGGTATTTCATTGTTTCCAAAAAATCCATAAAATATAATACATAAGTATCAATCCTTTCTTCAAACTTTTCTTCAAACGAACCAGGTGAAAGGGTCCTAAAATATTTGCATACACATCTCATATCGCAACTATCAAAATCAATGAGGTTTTGAAATTGGGTTGCATTAACCTTTTACTTGTTCAAAAATATATCAACCATTTCCAGACACTTAACCATTTCTCTGTGTAAAGAATGCAGAGGTATTCGGCTAGACAAACATGCAAATCCCACATAGGTTTGAGCTTCAAGACAAGACATCTTCATGGCATGCACATGATTTTTTTTTAAATACCAAGGTTTAGCATAACATGATATGACCAAATATTTCCCCCAACTTCAGAGTTACGACGCCGGCAGTGGGGTTTTAAATACAACAAATCCAATGACATGATAACGTGTAGAGAAACTCTTTACAATGCAAGGTCGAGTATCATTATAGGATATCAATTGAAAGACATGGGTTTGAAACTCTTTGAAACAGAAAAATAATAAACATGCAGAAGAAAACCCACAAGTTTTTTTTATTCTTTTGTTCAGGGTTTCAAATATTAATGAGTGAAAAAGAGGTTGCTAGAGAACCTACATCTCTTTTGAAAAAGATTCAAGAAAGAAGTTGCACCAAATCGAAAACAAGCCATTTACAATGAGTTCACACAGCGGGGTCTAAAGGTAATAGCTTTCAGAACGAGGGTTAACACCAGAGCAATAAAATGGAAAAAAATCTCTTTTGAAGCAACAAGATGAATTTAGGAAGACAGTCGAAAGAAGCATACTCATTTATCATTCAAGCAGAGTTATTCCATAAAATATTACTGCAAAAAAAGAATGCATTTGATGGGTACGAGTTGTAATAGCCATAACTTTCCTTGGCGCTCAAATATTTCCAAAAAAACAAACTTCCCAGTTAACAGAACTACCACAATAAATCTCTAGAACCAAAGTGTTACTCAACCAACATGAAATTGAAATGAAATTCCAAAACTCCAACACAAGGTGGTATACCTGAGTAACTAAATGCCCACGTCCCATGCATTGAATGCATGGGGCGTCACGTTCCTTGAGAATTATTAACAAATCAATTTTTAATCTATCTCATACTTCCACTATCCACCATAACAAATCACAAATCAAGAATATGACAAGTATACAAGCAATCATGTGCCAAATAACCACATCAACCAGCCACATAAAATGTCAACTCAAATGACGTCTCAAATTTCACATCAAACCTCATATCCAAGTTTACAATTAAAACCACATTGAAATCACATCAATAAAACAACCAACATATATATCAACCATTGGGTGCCAAAATATAATTGTGAGGTGGTTGACAACTCCAATGTTGAGTCCATATGTTATACCTGTTGGATTACTAAGAGGGGGGGTGAATCAGTAATAGAGAAATTTAATCCTTTTTAACCATATAATCCAAGTGTTATATCAATGAGGCATTATCATCCAATAACTGCAAAGTAAATAAGCAATGAACAAATGAAAAATCATGCACATACTCAGTACACCAGTGTTTTATGTGGAAACCCAAATCAGGAGAAAACCACGGAATGCTTTTTCTTATATGTCTTGAAGAATTACATTCATTGGAAGCACCAACTTCCTTTGTTTTCTAGCTGCAACTGGAAGGAGACTCCAACCCTCTAATTTCTCAGGATATAATTTGAGCGAATCTCCAACTCCCCAATTCTCTGGCTACAACCAGAAGGAGGCTACAACCTCCTATGTTCTTCGGTTACAACCGAAAGGTGGCTACAACCACCTATCCTTTCCCTGTCCAACCACCCTGAAGTATAAGTAGAATGATGGAACCACTGTCACACTATCACTATGAAATATACCACTATAAACATGTACCAATAAATATGAACCATGCATCAACCTGTACCTCAACCTGTAATCAACTTGTACCATAAACAAGTGCATCAACCATGCACCAACCTGTACCAAATAACCTGTAATCAACCTGTACCATAAACAAGTGCATCCAACCATGTACCAAGTATGTACCAATCATGTGTCAACTACTCATCAACTATGACTCATCAATATGTACCAACATCATCAACTATACACCTCATGTATGTGCCAACTCATCAACTACTTGTCTCAACCATGTACTCAACATGTACCTCAACTAAAAATTCCTCATCAATTTCATCATAAAAATCTGATTTGTAGCTCTGTAATAGACCTGTTGTATATGATCACATTCCTGCAAACCTTCCTTAACGTTAACAACAATAGACTAGCATTTTCATCAAACGTTTCTTTAGTCTCACATGACTAGTTTTGGATTAGTCAACAACCCTAACTTGAAATAATCATAACTTTGTACCTGTAATGAATGAAGCTCTGGAAATGATACACAATTTTATTCAGTGTGTTTTATGTAATTCATCTAGGTGTCACTACTTGCAACCTCTCAGAAAAGAATTTATAGAAAAAATGGCATACCTTGCTAAATTCTGGCTTATTCCAGAGAGCGACCTTGTAGAGCGTGCCCCGCATGAAATGTTTGTTGAAATGATCTAAAAATGTTAAAAAACATAACAAAGACTGTACCCTAACCATCACATTTGGTTTCACTGAATTTGGAGCTGTTATGAAGAAGTTATGACGTTTTTACCAGAAACACTTGTTTTCGACTAGTTTCAGGACTAGCCACAAACCCTATTTTCCACTGAGTGTAACTCCCAAAATACAACGACCCACAAGATGAATTTTTTACCACATATACTTGGATATGTTTTCTCAATGGCATAGAAATTTCATGATCTGAATAATTATATAAAAAAAAAATTATAGCGAAAATGGTGAGATGACCTGTAAATAACATACCTTAGAAAGCACCATCACAAGAATTTATCCTTCCTTTCATTTCGGCCTTCTTTTCTTCACTTTCCTCAGAATTTTGGCTTAGATATCCTATGGTTACCTCATACACCTATAGGTATTCAATATGCTCAAGTGCGATTAAAATGAGAGAGCCTTGCCTCTTATTTATACTCTGCAAGTGGCTTCCTTAAAAACATCTTCTAGGTCACTTGACCCCACTTTCCTTATTTTAGGGTTAACCCACTTCTAATTTCTCCATTAAATTTATTATTGAAATAATTTATTTTGTATTCACTTTGAATTATAATACACTCATTACTTCAC
>ML860553.1:0-21929 GCA_009831015.1 Picea engelmannii
GATCCATTGATTTGGAGGGGGAAGATTTGAGCCACTGATCATGAATCCTCATCCAAGATCATGATATCAATGACCACAGTCCATTGCGGGAACACAACATGATCGGGCAATAATTTTCTTGAGTGTTCCCGCAATTGAAACCATGGTAAGTCTAAAGTGATACATGGGAAATGGAGATGGATTGCGGGCCCAAAAGCGGTCTAAATCCAAACCACATTTGAGAGGCCCCACAATCATGTGCTCACATAACATCCTATTCAAGAGTAGCACATGGCCGAACCATAATCATTAAGCCACATCGCAATACCGTGAAAAGGAATTTAATGAAATAAGAGCCAGTGGTTGAAACCTCGGATCACTCCATAAATGGAAGGCATGGAAGGCCCGACCGTGGGTACTGAACCGTCAGCCCGTGGTATCCCTGTGGATAGATTTTCCTACAGACCGATGCCGAGCTGAGCTCGTGTCTAACATAGGGATACATGCACAGTCTGACAGAAGACTTCTCCAGGCAAATCTTTGAATGTGGTGATCAGATCACACTCCTGAGAGTTAGGCATTGATCTGAGTATAAAAGAGATCAATTTAGATTTTGTAAGGTGGGGGGTAAGTTTTGGGCCCAGACCGGGGGAAAGCTTTGAGAGCTGTTATGACTGTATTTTTGTTGTAAGCCCAAGGGCCTGGATTGTAAATTGTTATGTTAAAGAAGATTCCTTTAAGTTGTTATATCAATCCGTCTTCTTAGTTTTCATTTTATATTTCTTGTTTGGATGTAATCTCTCTGATTTATGGATTCCTAAGGCAATGGAGGATCTATTGCTGTCATGCCCATGTTTCATGGTTCAACATACATTTCTGTTTCTCATTCCTGTCTGAATGTAATCTCTCTGATTTATGCATTCCTAAGGCGATGGAGGATCTGTTGCTGTCATGCCCATCTTTCATGGTTCAAATGATGTCCTATGTTTTTCTTATTGTTTGGATCATTGTAAAACCCCCGATTTCTGGATTCCTGAGGCGGTAGAGGATATGCTATCATCTTGCCCATTTTTTATGGTTTATCACTCAAACACTTTCCGCCTTTCTCCTTCCCACCACCATTTAAATCCTTTGTCCGATAGGGAGCTTAAATGCCTTCATTGAGCAAATTGTTTATGACTCCATATCCCAATGGCCCATCACTAATCTGTAGTGATCTCCATTGTCTTTCCTTTCCTTAAAGTCTCGCTGACTCACCCACTCACACCCTTTTAGTCCAAAAATATTTTGATGGGTACTGGGCTTATCCTCTTGTAGTCGGAGGGTGACTCTCAATGCTAACATATATGATTCTAGAAGTAAATTGTTTTACATAAGGGTGATAATGAAACATACTAAGATCGATACATGGATAGATAGTGGATCTCAATCTAACTTGATTTCAGCGGAAGTGGTTAAACAATTGGGATTGAAAACTAAGCTACATCATAAACCTTACTCACTTAAATGGATAAGAAACAATCATAAATTGCACATAACAAATCAATGCACTTTAAAGTTTACAATTTCATCAAGGTTTGTGGATGAGGTAACGTGTGATGTGGTGCCACCAAATGAATGTGGAATGGTCTTAGGGACCCCTTATTTGTATGATCACAAAGAAATATTCTACAGGGAACATAATCATTATCACTTAACTAAAGAAGGCAATGAATATGTTGTACATGCTCATCACTTAAAAACAAATCAATCTCTTCAAACAATGGAACAATTAGGGAGGAAACTTGTGCAAGCAACAAACCTATAATTGTGCCAAGTAAAGCAGTTGATCTTAAGAATGAACATGAGATGGTTGTAGAATGGAAATTCAATCATACTTTGCTTCAATATAAGATAATGTCATGAAAACACATCAAACATATTAGTTCATTTGCAGTCATATTTTTGATGTTATCACTGCTAATGTTTTCGACATGGATGGTAGTGGCTTCAGTAAGATGTGAACGAGTTTAAGTGGTTAACAATATGCTTTCAATTGTCATGGTTGTTTTGAAATTGATTATGATGTGATAGGTGCACATGACATAGTTTAAAGACAAAGGAAAAGTGGGGTGGCCTATCCCGCACTTGATGACTAATTAATACGCTTTTGGAGGACCAAAAGGTCTTAGTGGGGAGGCATGATCCAAAATGGATCCAGGAAGGCCTAAAAATAAAAGTTATTGGAATCATATGAAACCAAAACCATTGCATCGGGATCGTCATGTCAATTCCAACCATATATTTTTTTCGAAAATGGACACTGTATGTGAAAGTTATCGCGCTCTGATCGATTTCCCAAACATGCAAAAAATAGTTAGCTAGTCAAAGTCAACAGGCCATACTGTTGATATCAATAGTACGACAGGTGATGTCAACATGATGTCATGTTGACATCAACAGGGACACGTGGCATCATAAGGAGGTGATATGTGTCACTTGGTTTTTCAATTTTCAGGGGGTTATGTGGACCAATAAAAAATTGACACGTGACACTGTAGGGACGTGACACGTGGCTATACAAAATGATGACGTGGCCCAATGACAGGTCGAAACATGGCAGTATGGATGATAGGTGGCTGTACAGATGTTGACGTGGTAGAGTGATTGGGAAGTATGGATGCCGACATGGAAACTGACTGGGAAGGCAACTTGGCTGTACGGATGCTGATGTGGCAGGCTCAGGGTACGACACATGGTTATACGACAGTGACATGGCACGTGACTGTGCATGCTGATAGGATTGTATGGGCTAATCTAGAGGTGACACATCGACCAATCACAAGGTGCCACATGGCACCCCATATTTAGCCAATGTTGGTTGTGTAAAAAAAATGTTTCCACCGTGGTCGGGATCGAACTCCTAACCTCACGAGATGAGCAACAGACTACAACCAATACACTAACCAACTCCTCACTGGCGTTACTTGTTAAAACAAGTGGAAATTTATGGTTTTAAATTGACTGTTGGTGGGATTTGTGGGATAAACCCGGGTCAGCGAGGGCTAGCCATGCGACCAAGGCATAAGACCAGGGAGGATATGACCAAGGCACCAAGAAACAATACCTATTCATATGACTAGGGTCGAGAACCGGGGGATGGATGCCATTTTTCCCTGGCTCCTGGCCACATGGGTGCTCCACATGACCAAGATCCCAGAAGAAAAGGGGCGTGACCCAATAATTTGCCAAAGTGGCTTTTAAAACTATATTAAATGGATTTTGTAATTATTTTATGCTGATTTTTGGAGGATTTGGCCCAAAAAATGAGGATCTGGAGCCCTTTTTGAGGCTAGATCTTGGGAGGAAGTTGGGATAGGATCCTCAAATCAATATATATATATATAAAATAGAGGTTCTTATCAACATAGGGAGGTTCAAATTAGAAGAATGATGATGATTTTATGAAGCTTGAATCCATTTTTATGCAGGGAAGCCATTGAGGAAGCGAATTTTGGAGGCCAATTCCGGGAGCTACACTCAACCTTTTTCAGTGTCGTCAGTTGTGTTGGATTATTGAGGTCGAGAAGAATACAACAAGACCAGTTTGTAATCATTTTGATACATTTTTGATGTACTTTTAAAGCATTGAAGAGAAATAAGAAAACCTCCCCCACTGAGACAAAGGCCCGGAGACGTAGGCAATCTGGCCAAAATTTGTTAACAACCTTGTTGTTATGTTTTGTTGTTCTTTATGCTTATATTCTGATCTGCATTCTTTATGATGGCTACAATATTCTCTCATTAATTTCTTCTTCTTTCCTTAATTCCTAAATGGTAATTGAACACATACTTAAAACTCAACCAAGTCTTTAAAGATCATTTTCAGATCAGTTTGGGATGCTGAAATGGAATCCCGTGGCTTCACCAATGGTGAGGAATATGAAGAAACTAAGTGTGTTTTCTTCTGATTCTAACAAAATTGATCTGACTCTATACAAACACTTGGTTGGATCATTGATGTGTCTAGTTAACACTAGACCAAATATTTGTTATGCAGTGAGTACACTTAGCCAATTTATGAGTCAACGGAGACAGACACACTAGATTGCCATGAAGAATGTGTTGAGATGATTGTGAGGAACAATTGGACATGGTATGAGATATACTTCTAGTATTCACATGAGATTGCAGGGATATACTGAATCTGATTGGGCAGGGAGCACAATGGATAGGAAGAGCACGTCTGGGTGTTGCTTCACTTTGGGATCTTGCATGGTTTCCTGGTGTATCAAGAAACAAACCTCTGTGGCCTTGAGAACTGGATAAGAAAAGTACATTGCATTGATTGTAAAAGTCCGAAAAGCAGTGTGTCTTTGCAAGATCCTTGAAGATTTATTTGGACATGTGCTGGATTCCACTGTTATTCCGAGACATGGTGCAGAGGAAGGAAGTAATGGTGCAGTACCTTGCTACATACGAGTAGGTTGCTGATGTTATTACCAAAAAAGGACAAATTTTGATGATCCAGGTGGATATCGACGACCACCCACCTTTTTCGAATGGCTCAAAAGAGTTTTCCGAAAATTTTTGCAATTTACTATTTTTAGCAATTTTTAACTTACGAGGCCATTTTGAGGGCCTAAATGAAGGATTTTTGAGATCAAGGTTCTCAATGATATCTAAAGGCATGATTGAGCCCCCAAAATTAATCTCCTCGATGATACCTTTCCAACGAGCTATCATACGCCTAAAACGGAGATCGTATGAAAAGGTTACGACCCTGGGAAGTTAATGTACTAACTTACCCAAACGGGGCTCACATGGCTTTTGGCGCTTCATCTCCTAGGGTTAGGTTTTTGGATGTCTGGGGTTTTGGCATTCCTATTAATTGTAAAAATTCCTTCAAATCCTCATTGTAGTCATCTTCTTGCGAATGCGAGTAGCCGTCCCATCGCTTCTCAGAGATAAGCTGCCACC
Source organism: Picea engelmannii (assembly GCA_009831015.1). Taxonomy (NCBI): domain Eukaryota; kingdom Viridiplantae; phylum Streptophyta; class Pinopsida; order Pinales; family Pinaceae; genus Picea; species Picea engelmannii. The sequence continues at coordinate 4,939 of ML860553.1, forward strand.
ATTTTAATGAGTCTTTCACTCTATATTTTTACAGTCTCTGTACATTTATTTCATTAATAGAAATCATGTATTACTATATATCTATGTTTATGGTTGCATCTCTGATACATTTATGTTATATTATTGAATATCTGCGATATCTTTGTGCATTTGTTTATTATATCTCCACTCTCCTTTCGTGCTGAAAATAATCCGGATCAATGGTATCAGAGCAGGCTGCTCTTGATCGTTGTTCAGTGCATGTCCCCGACGAGGTCCGAGTATAACAAGTTGGGTCTCGATATTTTCTCTCTTGAACACAATCGCTCTCGCACACCCAAGAAACCCTCAATGGCGGAATAAAATACAAATGACGGAGCAGACGATCCTTTCAGTCTGTTGCTTGAGCAAGCTCTCACGCGACAGAGGGATGAAATGATGGAGAGTTTTTCCCACATCCTTCAACGCCTGCCAATAGCAACATGTGCATATTCATCAAGTGGCCACTAGGGAATCACCTCGCCTTTCAGGGTACAAGTTAATTTTGATATTCCTGTATTTGAAGGAAACATAGATGCAGAAGCCCTAAACAAATGGTTAAATCTGCTAGAAGGTTACTTCTCTGTTCACAATTTTTCTGACAGAGAAAAGATCACCTTCGCACTCCTTAAATCTCTCCCTAATGTAAAACATTGGTTGGAAACTTACTAGGAGAAAAGTTCCACAGAGGAGTCTGGAATATATGGGGCCGAGCCCACTTGGGATTTTTTTGTGGATGCAGTAAAGGAACAGTATTACTGTGTTGGAAACTATGAGGACCATTACATGAGATATACCACACTGCGCCAAGAGTGGGGCCAAGCAGTTTCAGAGTTCACCAATAGCTTCCATACCTTGCACACCAAGATGGGTAACCAAGACTTCGAACGACATTTGGTTATGAAATACCGTGGGGCTCTACAGAAATACATCCAAACTGAAATGGATTTTCTGGAAATCTCATCACTTGGTGTTGCTTATCGATATACTGTTAAAATCGAGAAAACATTTAAGCACCAGAACAAATGGGAGTTCAGGTCTGCAAATCCACAACAATTTTTTTTTGATAAAGACAGTCCTAACAAAAATTCTCCCAAAAACCCATCCAAGCCACAGGAAAAGAAGGGTCACGGGAAGACAAAGAAGGACACTGGAAAATGGTGTGATTTCCATTAAAGCCCCTGGCACAACACCGATGAATGTCGCTAAAAATAGTCATTGGTGGCCGAGATCAAAGACATGGAGCCGAACCCTGATTTAGAATATGATTATGAAAATATTGGTAAAGGATAGATCATTGACGCATGCCCTACTGCTATTGTCATGACCGCAACAATTCAACCAGAAGAACCAACAGATCTTGAAGAGGGGGAGTTCCTTTTTCATTCATAGATGTGGGTGAAGGGGATCCCGCTACATTTTATTGTTGATAGTGGAAGCCAGAAGAACCTCATATCAATAGAGGTAATCAAACAATTGGGATTGTCGACAACACCACACCCACAATGATACAACATCGGGTGGCTTCGCCAAAGACGATATCTTCGTGTCAGCCAATAGTGTTGATTTTCATACGGCATCCAACCCTTCAAGGATGAGGTATTATGTGATGTTGCCCCACTAGATTTCTGTGATGTTCTCTTGGGCCAACCATATATGTGGAAGCGCCATGCTGTTTATGAGTCTCGACCTCCCAGTGTCATTGTTTCCCTCGGGGGTCATCTCTACAGAATACCAGAGGTAGTTACGACTACTATTCCACCTAAAAGGTTCCACAAGGTAGTATCTCATACTGCAAAATTTAGCTTCTTCACAATATGTTCAAAAGGGGAACAGAAGGAAACTGCAACCACTACAACCTCGCCCCGAGAACCTTCTATCAAACATAAGAAGGTCGACAATATTGTAGCAAAGTGAAAAGATTAATTTTGTACATCGTCCTCTCATGTAGCCTGACTTGTTGAACAACCTTAGCCTCAACAGGTTCGTGACAGACTTCGACAAATTGAACAACGCGACATCTCCAGCAAGGCAAGTAGATCACCAAGATGTAGATTTAGAAAACTCTTTTCCCTCTCCCCCAAGAACTCAACGCAATGGAGACCATTTCTTCCTAAGGAGCGAGTATTGATACAAGTGGATATCTGTGGCCACCAACCTTTTTCGACTGGCTCAAAATAGTTTTCTGGAAATTTTGGCACTTTACTATTTTTACCAATTTTTAACTTTCGGGGCCATTTTGAGGGCCCAAATGAAGGTTTTTCGAGATAGAGGTTCTCAATGATAGCCAAAGGAATGATTGATCCCCCAAAATGAATCTCCTTGATGATACCTTTCCAACGAGCTATCATACGCCTAAAAGGGAGATCGTATACAAAAGTTACGACCCCGAGAAGTTAATGTACTAACTTACCCAAACAAGGCCCACATGGCTTTTGGCGCTTCATCTCCTAGGGTTAGGTGTTTGGATGTCTAGGGTTTTGGAATTCCTGTTTATTGTAAAAATTCCTCTATATCCTCAATGTAATCATCTTCTTGCGAATGCGAGTAGCGTTCCCATCTCTTCTCAGAGATAACCTGCCACCATTCTAACGAGTCTTTCACCCTGTATTTTTACAATCTCTGTACATTTCTTTCATTAATAGAAATCCTGTATTACTGTATATATGTGTTTATGGTTTCATCTCTGATACATTTATGTTATATTATTGAATATCTGCGATATCTCTGTGCATTTCCTTATTATATCTCCTCTCTCATTTCGTGCTGAAAATAATCCAGATCAATGGTATCAGAGTAGGTTGCTCTTGATCTCTTTTCAGTGCATGTCCTCGACAAGGTTTGAGTATACCAATTTGGGTCTTGAGCTTGTCTCTCTTGAATACAATCTCTCTCGCACACCCAAGAAACCCTCAATGGCAAAAGAAAAGAAAAATGATGGAGCATACGATCCTATCGGTCTGTTGCTTGAGCAAGCTCTCACGTGACAAAGGGACGAAATGATGGAGAATTGTTTCCATATCCTTCAACGCCTGCCAATAGTAACAGGCGCATCTTCATCAAGAAACCACTTTGGAAGCACCTCGCCTTTCAAGGTACAAGTTAATTTTGATATTCCTGTATTTGAAGGACAGATAGATGGAGAAGCCCTAGACAAATGGTTAAATCTGCTAGAAGGTTATTTCTCTGTTCACAATTTTTCCGATAGAAAAAAGATCACCTTTGCACTCCTTAAAGCTATCCCTCATGTCATACATTAGTTGGAAAATTACTAGGAGAAAAGTTCCACAGAGGAGTCTGGAATATATGGGGCCGAGCCCACTTGGGATTTTTTTGTGGATGCGGAAAAGGAACATTATTACCCTATTGGCAACTATGAGGACCAGTACATGAGATGGACCACACTGTGGAAAGAGAGGGGCCAAGCAGTTTCAGAGTTCACCAATACCTTCCATACCTTGTGCACCAAGCTGGGTATTAAAGACTTTGAACGACATTTGGATATGAAATACTGTGGGGCTCTACACAGATACATCCAAACTGAAATGGATTTTCTGTAAATCTCATCACTCGGTGCTACTTATCGATATGCTGTTAAAATCGAGAAAAAATTTAAGCACTAGAAAAAATGGGAGTTCGGGTCTGCAAATTTCCAAAAACCAAAGTTTGATAAAGACAGTTGTAACAAATAGTCTCCTCAAAATCCGTCCAAGGCACAAGAAAATAAGGGTCACGGGAAGACAAAGAAGGAAACTAGAAAATGGTGCGATTTCCACAAAAGCCCCTGGCACAACACCGATGAATGTCGCTCAAAATAGTCATTGGTGGCCGATATCAAAGACAAGGAGCCGAACCCTGATTTAGAATCTGATTATGAAAATACTGGTAAAGGACAGATCATTGATGCAGACCCTACTGCTATTGTCATGACCACAACAATTCAACCAGAAGAACCAATAGATCCTTAGGAGGGAGAGTGCCTTTTTCATTCATAGATGTGGGTGAAGGGGATACCGTTGCATTTTATTGTTGATAGCGGAAGCCAGAAGAACCTCATCTCAACAGAGTTCGTCAAATAGTTTGGATTGTCAACAACACCACACTCGTAGCCATACAACATTGGGTGGCTTCAACAAGGATGAGATCTCCATGTCAGCTAGCAGTGTCGATTGTCATACAACATCCAACCCTTCAAGGGTGATGTATTATGTGATGCTTCCCCACTGGATGTCTATGATATTCTCTTGGGCCAACCATATATGTGGAAGCACCATGCTGTTTATGAGTCTCGACCTCGCAGTGTCATTGTTTCTCTGGGGGGTCATATCTATAGAATACCAGAGGTAGTTTTGACTACTGTTCCACCTAAAAAGTTCCACATGGTAGTATCTCATATTGCAAAATTCAACTTCTTCACAATTTGTTCAAAAGGGGAACAAAAGGACACTGCAACCACTACAACCTCGCCCCAAGCACCTTCTATCAAACAGAAGCAGGTCGACAAGATTGCAACAAAGAAGAAAGATTCCTTCTGCACATCATCCTCTCATGTAGCTCAACTTGTTGAACAACCTCAGCCTCAACAGGTTCATGACAAACTTCCACAAACTGAACAATGCGGCGTCTTTAGCAAGGCAAGCAGCTCACCAAGATGCAGATTTAGAAAATGTTTTTCCCTCTCCCCAGGAACACAATGCAATGGATACCATTTCTTACTAAGGAGTGAATATTGATCCAGGTGGATATCAGTGGCCACCCACCTTTTCTGATTGGCTCAAAACATTTTTTTGGAATTTTTGGCAATTTACTATTTTTCGCAGTTTTTAACTTTCGGGACCATTTTGAGGGCCCAAATAAAGGTTTTTCGAGATTGAGTTTCTCAATGATAGAAAAAGGTATGATTGAGCCCCCAAAATGAATCTCCTCAATGATACCTTTCCAACGAGCTATCATATGCCTAAAAAATAGATCGTATGCAAAAGTTACGACCCTGGGAAGTTAATGTACTAACTTACCCAAACGGGGCCCACATGGCTTTTTGCGCTTCATCTCTTAGGGTTAGGTTTTTGGATGTCTAGGGTTTTGGAATTCCTGTTTATTGTAAAAATTCCTTCAGAGCCTCATTGTAATCATCTTCTTGCGAATGCGAGTAGCCTTCACATCTCTTCTCAGAGATAAACTGCCACCATTCTAGCGAGTCTTTCACTCTGTATTTTTACAGTCTCTGTACATTTCTTTCATTAATAGAAATAATGTATTACTATATATATGTTTATGGTATTATCTCTGATACATTTATGTTATATTATTGAATATCTGCAATATCTCTATGCATTTTTTTATTATATCTCCGCTCTCATTTCGTGCCGAAAATAATCTAGATCAATGGTATCAGAGCAGGCTACTCTTGATCATTTTTTAGTGCATGTCCTCGACGAGGTCCGAGTATAACAAGTTGGGTCTTGAGCTTGTATCTCTTGAATACAATTTCTCTCGCACACCCAAGAAACCCTCAATAGCAGAATAAAGGAAAAATAACAGAGCAGACGATCCTGTAAGTCTGTTGCTTGAGCAAGCTCTCACGCGACAGAGGGATGAAATGATGGAGAATTTTCCCCACATCCTTCAATGCCTGTCAATAGCAACATGCACATCTTCATCAAGCGACCACTTTGGAATCACCTTGCCTTTCAAGGTAAAAGTTAATTTTGATATTCCTGTATTTGAAGGACAGATAGATGCAGAAGCCCTAGACAAATGGTTAAATCTGCTAGAAGGTTATTTCTCTGTTCAAAATTTTTTTGACAGAGAAAAGATCACCTTCACACTCCTTAAATCTCTCCCTCATGTCAAACATTGGTGGGAAACTTACTGGGAGAAAAGTTCCACAGATGAGTCTGGAATATATGGGGCCAAGCCCACTTGGGAGTTTTTTGTGGATGCGGTAAAGGAACAGTATTACCCTATTGGCAACTATGAGGACTAGTACATGAGATGGACCACACTGTGGCAAGAGAGGGGCCAAGCAGTTCTGGAGTTCACCAATACCTTCCATACCTTGCACACCAAGCTAAGTATCAAAGACTCCGAATGACATATGGTTATGAAATACCGTGGGGCTCTACATAGATACATCCAAACTGAAATGGATTTTCTGGAAACGTCATCACTCGGTGATGCTTACCAATATGCTGTTAAAATCGAGCAAAAATTTAAGAACCATAACAAACGGGTGTTCGGGTTTGCAAATCCACAACAACCAAAGTTTGATAAAGACAGTCCTAACAAACAGTCTTCCAAAAACCCTTCCAAGCCACAGGAAAAGAAGGGTCACGGGAAGACAAAGAAGGAAACTGGAAAATGGTGCGATTTCCACAAAATCCCCTGGCATAACACCGATGAATGTCGCTCAAAATAGTCATTGGTGGTTGAGATCAAAGACAAGGAGCCGAACCCTGATTCAGAATATGATTCTGAAAATACTAGTAAAGTACAGATCATTGACGCAGACCCTACTGCTATTTTCGCGACCATAACAATTCAACCAGAAGAACCAATAGATCATGAAGAGTGGGAGAATATTTTTCATTCACAGATGTTGGTGAAGGGGATTCTGCTGCATTTTATTGTTGATAGCGGAATCCAGAAGAACCTCATCTCAGTAGAGGTTGTCAAATAGTTGGGATTGTCGACAACACCACACCCACAACCATACAACATTGGGTGGCTTCGCCAAGGATGAGATCTCCATGTCAGTCAACAATGTCGATTGTCATAGAAAATCCAACCCTTCAAGGATAAGGTATTATGTGATGTTTCCCCACTAGATGTCTGTGATGTTCTCTTGGGCCAACCATATATGTGGAAGCGCTATGCTATTTGTGAGTCTTGACCTCACAGTGTCATTGTTTCTCTGGGGGGTCATATCTACAGAATACCAGAGGTAGTTCCGATTATTGTTCCACCTAAAAAGTGCCACAAGGTAGTATCTCATATTGCAAAATTTAGCTTCTTCACAATATGTTCAAAAGGGGAACAAAAGGACACTGCAACCACTACAACCTCACCCCAAGCACCTTCTATCAAACAGAAGCAGGTCGACAAGATTGAAACAAAGCATAAATATTCCTTCTGCACATCATGCTCTCATGTAGCCCGACTTGTTGAACAACCTCAGCCTCAATAGGTTCGTGACAGACTTCCACAAACTTAACAACACGATGTCTCTTGCAAGGAAAACAACTCACCAAGATGCAGATTTAGAAAATGCTTTTCCCTCTCCCCCGAGAAACCAACGTAATGTATACCATTGCTTCCTAGTGAGGGAGGATTGATCCAAGTGGATATATGTGGCCACCCACCTTTTTCGACTGGCTCAAAACAATTTTCTAGAAATTTTCGCAATTTACTATTTTTAGCAGTGTTTAACTTTCGGGGCCATTTTGAGGGCCCAAATGAAGGTTTTTTGAGATAGAGGTTCTCAATGATATCTAAAGGCATGATTGAGCCCCAAAAATTTATCTCCTCGACGATACCTTTCCAACGAGGTATCATATGCCTAAAACAAAGATCGTATCCAAAAGTTACGATTCCGTGAAGTTAATGTACTAACTTACCCAAATGGGGCCCACATGGCTTTTGGCGTTTCATCTCCCAGGGTTAGGTTTTTGGATGTCTAGGGTTTTGGAATTCCTGTTTATTGTAAAAATTCCTTCAGAGCCTCATTGTAATCATCTTATTGCGAATGAGAGTATCCATCACATCTCTTCTCAGAGATAAGCTGCCACCATTCTAGCGAGTCTTTCACTCTGTTTTTTACAGTCTCTGTACATTTCTTTCATTAATAGAAATCGTGTATTACTGTATATCTGTGTTTATGGTTGCATCTCTGATACATTTATGTTATATTATTGAATATATGTGATATCACTGTGCATTTCTTTATTATATCTCTACTCTCATTTCATGCCAAAAATAATCCAGATTATTGGTATCAGAGTAGGATGCTCTTGATCGTTTTTCAGTGCATGTCCCTGACGAGGTCCGAGTATAACAAGTTGGGTCTCGAGCTTGTATCTCTTGAATAAAATTTCTCTTGCACACCCAATAAACCCTCAATGGCGGAAGAAAAGAAAAATGATGGAGCAGATGATCCTATCAGTCTGTTGCTTGAGCAAGCTCTCATGCGACATAGGGATGAAATAATGGAGAATTTTTCCCACATCCTTCAATTCCTGCCAATAGCAACAGACACATTTTCATCAAGTGGCTACTTTGGAAGCACCTTGCCTTTCAAGTTACAAGTTAATTTTGATATTCTTGTATTTGAAGGACAAATAGATGCAGAAGCCCTAGACAAATGGTTAAATATTCTAGAAGGTTATTTCTCTGTTCACAATTTTTTCGACAGAGAAAAGATCACGTTCACACTCCTTAAAGATCTCTCTCATGTCAAACATTGATGGGAAACTTACTGGGAGCAAATTTCCATAGAGGAGTCTGGAATATATGGGGCCAAGTCTATATGGGATTTTTTTGGTGGATGCGGTAAAGGAACAATATTACCCTGTTGGAAACTATGAGGACTGGTACATGAGATGGACCACACTGCAACAAGAGAGGGGCCAAGCAGTTCCGGAGTTCACCAATACCTTCCATACCTTGCACACCAAGCTAGGTATAAAATACTCCGAATGAAATTTGGTTATGAAATACTGTGGGGCTCTACACAGATACATCCAAACTGAAATGAATTTTCTGGAAATCTCATGACTCGGTGTTGCTTGTCAATATGCTATTAAAATCGAACACAAATTTAAGCATACGAACAAACATGAGTTTGGGTCTGTAAATCCGCAACAACCAAAGTTTGATAAATACATTCCTAACAAACAGTCTCCCGAAAACCCATCCAAGCCATAGGAAAAGAAGGGTCATGGAAAGACAAAGAAGGACACTGGAAAATAGTGCGATTTCTAGAAAATCCCCTAGCACAACACCGATGAATGTCGCTCAAAACAGTCATTGGTGGCTGAGATCAAAGACAAGGAGCCAAACCCTGATTCAAAATCTGATTCTGAAAAATAATGGTAAAGGAAAGATCATTGACGCAGACCATACTGCTATTGTCGCGACCACAACAATTCAACTAGAAGAACCAACAGATCCTGAAGAGGGGGAGCACCTTTTTCATTCATAGATATTGGTGAAGGGGATCCCGCTGCATTTTATTGTTGATAGTGGAAGCCAAAAGAACCTCATCTCAATAGAGGTCATCAAACAGTTGGGATTGTCGACAACACCACACCCGCAACCATACAACATCGTGTGGCTTCGCCAAGGATGAGATCTCTGTGCAAGACAATAGTGCCGATTTTCATATGGCATCCAACCCTTCAAGGATGAGGTATTATGTGATGTTTCCCCACTGGATGTCTGTGATGTTCTGTTGGGCCAACCATATATGTGGAAGCGCCATACTGTTTATGAGTCTCGACCTCACAGTGTCATTGTTTCTCTAGGGTGTCATCTCTACAAAATACCAGAGGTAGTTCCGACTACTGTTCCACCTAAAAAGTTCCACAAGATAGTATCTCATACTGCAAAATTCAGCTTCTTCACAATATGTTCAAAAGGGGAACAGAAGGACACTGCAACCACTACAACCTCACCCCAAGCACCTTCTATCAAACAGAAGCAAGTCGACAAGATTGCAACAAAGCACAAATATTCCTTCTGCACATCATGCTCTCATGTAGCCAGACTTGTTGAACAACCTCAGCCTCAACAGGTTCGTGACAGACTTCCACAAACTTAACAACACGATGTCTCTTGCAAGGAAAGCAACTCACCAAGATGCAGATTTAGAAAATGCTTTTCCTTCTCCCCCGAGAAACCAAAGTAATGTAGACCATTACTTCCTAAGGAGGGAGGATTGATCTAGGTGGATATCTATGGCCACCCACCTTTTCCGACTGGCTCAAAATAGTTTTCTAGAAAGTTTTGCAATTTACTATTTTTAGCAGTGTTTAACTTTCGGGGCCATTTTGAGGGCCCAAATGAAGGTTTTTCGAGATATATATTCTCAATGATAGCTAAAGGCATGATTGAGCCCCCAAAATTTATCTCCTCGACGATACCTTTCCAACGAGGTATCATACACCTAAAACAAAGATCGTATCCAAAAGTTACGATTCTGTGAAGTTAATGTACTAACTTACCCAAATGGGGCCCACATGGCTTTTGGCGTTTCATCTCCCAGGGTTAGGTTTTTGGATTTCTATGGTTTTGGCATTCCTGTTTATTGTAAAAATTCCTTCAGAGCCTCATTGTAATCATCTTCTTGCGAATGAGAGTAGCCATCACATCTCTTCTCAAAGATAAGCTGCCACCATTCTAGCGAGTCTTTCACTCTGTTTTTTTACAGTCTCTGTACATTTATTTCATTAATAGAAATCATGTATTACTGTATATCTGTGTTTATGGTTGCATCTCTGATACATTTATGTTATATTATTGAATATATGTGATATCACTGTGCATTTCTTTATTATATCTCCGCTCTCATTTCATGCCAAAAATAATCCGGATTAGTGGTATTAGAGTAGGATGCTCTTAATCGTTTTTCAGTGCATGTCCCTGACGAGGTCTGAGTATAACAAGTTGGGTATTGAGCTTGTCTCTCATGAATACAATTTCTCTTGCACACCCAATAAACCCTCAATGGCGGAAGATAAGAAAAATGACAGAGCTGACGATCCTATCAGTCTGTTTCTTGAGCAAGCTCTCATGCGACAGAGGGATGAAATAATGGAGAATTTTTCCCACATCCTTCAATGCCTGCCAATAGCAACAGACACATTTTCATCAAGCGGCTACTTTGGAAGCACCTTGCCTTTCAAGGTACAAGTTAATTTTGATATTCTTATATTTGAAGGACAAATAGATGCAGAAGCCTTAGACAAATGGTTAAATCTTCTAGAAGGTTATTTCTCTGTTCACAATTTTTTCGACAGAGAAAAGATCACGTTCGCACTCCTTAAAGCTCTCTCTCATGTCAAACATTGGTGGGAAACTTACTAGGAGCAAAGTTCCATAGAGGAGTCTGGAATATATGGGGCCAAGTCCACTTGGGATTTTTTTGGTGGATACGGTAAAGGAATAATATTACCCTGTTGGAAACTATGAGGACTTGTACATGAGATGGACCACACTGCGGCAAGAGAGGGGCCAAGCAGTTTCGGAGTTCACCAATACCTTCCATACCTTGGGCACGAAGCTGGGTATAAAAGACTCCAAAGGAAATTTGGTTATGAAATACTGTGGGGCTCTACACAGATACATCCAAACTGAAATGAATTTTCTGGAAATCTCATCACTCGGTGTTGCTTATTGATATGCTATTAAAATCGAGCAAAAATTTAAGCATGAGAACAAACATGAGTTTGGGTCTGCAAATCCACAACAACCAAAGTTTGATAAAGACATTCCTAACAAAGAGTCTCCTGAAAACCCGTTCAAGCCATAGGAAAAGAAGGGTCATGGAAAGACAAAGAAGGACACTGGAAAATAGTGCGATTTCCAGAAAATCCCCTAGAACAACACCGATGAATTTTTCTCAAAACAGTCATTGGTGGCTGAGATCAAAGACAAGGAGCCAAACCCTGATTCAAAATCTGATTCTGAAAAATAATGGTAAAGGAAAGATCATTGACGCAGACCATACTGCTATTGTCGCGACCAMAACAATTCAAYTAGAAGAAYCAACAGATCCTAAAGAGGGGGAGCACCTTTTTCATTCATAGATGTTGGTGAAGGGGATCCCGCTGCATTTTATTGTTGATAGCAGAAGCCAAAAGAACCTCCTCTCAATAGAGGTCATCAAACAGTTGGGATTGTCGACAACACCACACCCACAACCATACAACATCGTGTGGCTTCGCCAAGGATGAGATCTCTGTGCAAGACAATAGTGTCGAGTTTCATATGGCATCCAACCCTTCAAGGATGAGGTATTATGTGATGTTTCCCCACTGGATGTCTGTGATGTTCTCTTGGGCCAACCATATATGTGGAAGCGCCATACTTTTTATGAGTCTCGACCTCACAGTGTCATTGTTTCTCTAGGGTGTCATCTCTACAAAATACCAAAGGTAGTTCCGACTACTGTTCCACCTAAAAAGTGCCACAAGATAGTATCTCATACTGCAAAATTTAGCTTCTTCACAATATGTTCAAAAGGGGAACATAAGGACACTGAAACCACTACAGCCTCGCCCCAAGCACCTTCTATCAAAGAGAAGTAGGTCGACAAGATTGCAGCAAAGCGCAAATCTTCCTTCTGCACATTGTCCTCTCATGTAGCCCAACTTGTTGAATAGCCTGAGCCTCAACAGGTTCGTGATAGACTTCCACAAACTGAACAATGCGAGGTCTCCAGCAAGGCAAGCAACTCACCAAGATGCAGATTTAGAAAACACTTTTCCCTCTCCCCTAGGAACTCAATGCAATGGATACCATTTCTTCCTAAGGAGGGAGTATTGATCTAGGTGGATATCGGTGGCCACCCACTTTTTCTGACTTGCTCAAAATAGTTTTCTGGAAATTTTCGGAATTTACTATTTTTAGCAGTTTTTAACTTTTGGGGCCATTTTGAGGGCCCAAATGAAGGTTTTTTGAGATTGAGGTCCTCAATCATAGGCTAAGGGATGATTGAGCCCCCAAAATGAATCTCCTTGATTATACCTTTCCATCGAGCTATCATACGCCTAAAACGGAGATCGTATGCAAAAGTTACGACCCCGGGAAGTTAATGTACTAACTTACCCAAACCGGGCCCACATAGCTTTTGGTGCTTCATCTCCTAGGGTTAGGTTTTTGGACATCTTGCTTTTTGGTATTCCTGTTTATTGTAAAAATGCCTTCAGAGCCTCATTGTAATCATCTTCTTGCGAATGCGAGTAGCCGTCACATCGCTTCTTAGAGATAAGCTACCACCATTCTAGCGAGTCTTTCACTCTGTATTTTTACAGTCTCTGTACATTTCTTTCATTAATAGAAATCATGTATTACTATATATCTATGTTTATGGTTACATATTTGATACATTTATGTTATATTATTGAATATTTGCAATATCTCTGTACATTTCTTTATTATATCTCCGCTCTCATTTCGTGCCAAAAATAATCCAGATCAGTGGTATCAGAGCAGGCTACTCTTGATCATTTTTTAGTGCCTGTCCCCGACGAGGTCTGAGTATAACAAGTTGGCTCTCTATCTTGTCTCTCTTAAATACAATCTCTCTCGCACACCCAAGAAACCCTCAATGGCAGAAGAAAATAAAAATGATGGAGCAGACGATCCTATCAGTCTGTTGCTTGAGCAAGCTCTCACGCGACAGAGGGATGAAATTATGGAGATTTTTTCCCACATCCTTCAACACCTACCAATAGCAATAGACACATCTTCATAAAGAGGCCACTTTGGAAGCACCTCGCCTTTCAAGGTACAATTTAATTTTGATATTCCTGTATTTGAAGGACAGATAGATGCAGAAGCCCTAGATAAATGGTTAAATCTACTAGAAGGTTATTTCTCTATTTACAATTTTTTTGACATAGAAAAGATCAACTTTACACTCCTTAAAGCTCTCCCTCATGTCAAAAATTGGTGGGAAACTTACTGGGAGAAAAGTTCCACAAAGGAGTCTAGAATATATGGGGCCGGGCCCACTTGGGATTTTTTTGTGGATGCAGTAAATGAACAATATTACCCTATTGGAAACTATGAGGACCAGTACATGAGATGGACCACACTGCGGCAAGAGAGGGGACAAACAGTTCCAGAGTTCACCAATACCTTCCATACCTTGCGAACCAATCTTGGTATCAAAGAATCCAAACAACATTTGGTTATGAAATACCGTGGGGCTCTACACAGTTACATCCAAACTGAAATGGATTTTCTGGAAATCTCATCACGCGGTGCTGCTTATCGATATGTTGTTAAAATCTAGAAAACATTTAAGCACCAGAACAAACGGGAGTTTGGGTCTGCAAATCCGCAACAACCAATGTTTGACAAAGACAGTCCTAATAAACAGTCTCCCGAAAACCCATCCAAGCCACAGGAAAAGAAGGGTCACAAAAAGACAAAGAAGGACACTGGAAAATGGTGCGATTTTCCACAAAATCCCTTGGCACAACATTGATGAATGTCGCTCAATACGGTCATTGCTGGACGAGATCAAATACAAGGAGCCTAACCCTGATTCAGAATCTGATTATGAAAATACTGGTAAAGGACAGATCATTGACGCAGCCCCTACTGCTATTGTCGCGACCGCAACAATTCAACCAGAAGAACCAACAGATCCTGAAGTGGGGGAGCACCGTTTTCATTCACATATGTGGGTGAAGGGGATCTCGCTGCATTTTATTGTTGATAGCGGAATCCAGAAGAACCTCATCTCAGCAGAGGTTGTCAAACAGTTGGGATTGTCGACAACACCACACCCGCAACCATACAACATCGGGTGGCTTCGCCAAGGATGGGATCTCCATGTCATCCAACAGTGTCAATTGTCATATGACATCCAACCCTTCAAGAATGAGGTATTATGTGATGTTGCCCCACTGGATGTCTGTGATGTTCTCTTGGGCCAACCATATATGTGGAAGCGCCATGCTGTTTATGAGTCTCGACCTCGTAGTGTCATTGTTTCTATGGGGGTCCATCTCGACAGAATGCAAGAGGTAGTTTTGACTATTGTTCCACCTAAAAGGTGCCACAAGGTAGTATCTCATACTGCAAAATTCAGCTTCTTCACAATATGTTCTAAAGGGGAACAAAAGGACACTGCAACCACTAGAGCCTCGCTCGAAGCACCTTCTATCAAACTAAAGCAGGTCGAAAAGATTGTAGCAAAGTGCAAATATTCCTTCTTCACGTCATCCTCTCATGTATCCTGACTTGTTGAATAGCCTCATCCTCAACAGGTTCGTGACAGACTTCCACAAACTGAATAACGCGACGTCTCCATCAAGGCAAGTAGCTCACCAAGATGCAGATTTAGAAAATTATTTTTCCTCTCCCTCGAGAAATAAATGCAATGGATACCATTTCTTCCTAAGGATGGAGGATTGATCCAGGTGGATATCGGTGGCCACCCACCTTTTCCAACTGGCCGAAATCGTTTTCTGGAAATTTTGGCAATTTACTATTTTTAGCAGTTTTTAACTTATGGGGCCATTTTTAGGGCCCAAATGAAGGTTTTTCGAGATCAAGGTTCTCAATTATAACCAAAGGCATGATTGAGCCCCAAAAATGAATCTCCTCGATGATACCTTTCCAACGAGCTATCATACGACCCCGAGAAGTTAATGTACTAACTTACCCAAACAGGGCCCACATGGCTTTTGGCACTTCATCTCCTAGGGTTAGGTTTTTGAATGTCTAGGGTTTTGGCTTTCCTGTTTATTGTAAAAATTCCTTCAGAGCCTCATTGTAATCATCTTCTTGCGAATGTGAGTAGCCATCACATCTCTTCTCAGAGATAAGCTTCCACCATTCTAGCGATTCTTTCACTCTGTATTTTTACAGTCTCTGTACATTTCTTTCATTAATATAAATCGTGTATTAATGTATATCTATGTTTATGGTTGCATCTCTAATACATTTATGTTATATTGTTGAATATCTGCGATATCTCTATGCATTTATTTATTATATCTCTGCTCTCATTTCGTGCCGAAAATAATTCGGATCATTCAAGTACTTCCATGACAAACTTGGCGTGGAAAAGGATACCTCTCTCCCTGAGAGGGACTATTGATTTTTGCAGCTTCTTGAGACATTCTCTAGATCATACTCCTTTGTGACTGAGTTGATTTGATCTATGAGGACACTTATCTAAGAAGGTATAATTGGGACACTTATTTAAGAAGGGATACGTGGGTTTGGGCTTATTCGAGAAGGGATAAATTTGTTGATATGTGAGGACACTTATACGAGAAGGGATAGCCCAAAGTCCCTTGTGGAGAGAACATGAAGACACATCCCATGTGGAGAGAAGATGAAGACATGTCAAGGGAGTTGACCTTGACATCACACACTATGGGGAGTTGACCCTACTATTTCTAGAGGGAGTAGCCTCTAGAATTCCACATGCGAGTGCCATGTGTGATAAACATTCACCAGATTGTACTCCTATGTGAACTAAGTTGATTTGATATGTGAGGACATTTATCTAAGAAGGGATAAGTGGGTTTGGGATTATAGCCCAACTTCCATTGTGGAGAGCACATGAAGACACATCCCTTGTGGAGAGAACATGAGGACATGTCAAAGGAGTTTTCCTTGAAGTCAACACTATGGGAAGTTGAACCTTGTGTTTCTAGAGGGAGTATCCTCTATAAGTACACGTGGGAGTTCCATGTGTGACAAACATTTTTCTACTACAATGGTTGTGTACCACTGGCAAAGACTGTGTGTCTCTAGACAATTGCTGTGTACTTCTACAATGGTTGTGTACCATTGGTAGTGACTGTGTGTCACTAGACAATAACCGTGTGCTACTAGCAGTGGTTGTGTACCACTAGATAATAGTTTTGTACTATAGTGGAAAGATACCTCCCTAACTAAGAGGGAGTGTTGATGTTTCAACATCGGGCAGACCTTCTCCTAGATTGGGCTGCAGACCAAGGGAGATATGATACATTTATCATAAAGGTGCACTTGTGGTAAATGGGCCCAGGCGTAGTCCTTCCTTGATCATGACAAAGAATACTATGGAATCGAGGTGTTTGAAGTGATTTCCATGTTATATATATAGTTACATTATATATAAATATATATAGTATATAGTTATATATAATATAACTATATGTTTTTTTTATTTTTTATATGAAATTTGATTATTTTTCACTTTTTAAACAATATCAATATATATATATATATATATATATATATAT
>WSFP011410263.1:0-24722 GCA_009831015.1 Picea engelmannii
TTGAGTGTTATTCCCCTTTCCTTTCTATGCATGTTCATTGTTGGGTACATGTGATTGTAAAAAATAAAGGTGCATATGCATGAAGAACATTTTGGAATTGCTTCTACAACAATAAAATCCCCTATCCTTATCTTAGGAAATTTTTATGCATATCAAATCTTATTTGTGTTGTTCCGGCCATATAAATATACCAAAAGATTTGTATTTGTTTTAAAAGATTAAAGAGGAAGTCAATGCTTTGTTTCCACAACTATTCATTAAGTTATGAGTTCAAATAAAGAGCAAGAACATGTTGAGGAACATGATGTTTTCTATACTTTTTCAGATATTTAACATGTTCTTCATTTACTCCAAGACTTTAAAGCTAAAATTGTGGAACAAGATCAATTAATGCATGACACAACTACTTTATTCTCGAATTTGAAGAATTGGATTGACACTTTACTTTCTAAAAGAATTACAAAGTAAAATTAAATAAAACAATTGTTATTATGAGTTGAAGA
Organism: Picea engelmannii; assembly: GCA_009831015.1. Taxonomy (NCBI): domain Eukaryota; kingdom Viridiplantae; phylum Streptophyta; class Pinopsida; order Pinales; family Pinaceae; genus Picea; species Picea engelmannii. Next base: position 504 of record WSFP011410263.1, read on the forward strand.
TTTAAACTTTGATAATATTTTTAAGATTTAGAATGTCTTATAACACACTTTCAATTATTTACACGCAACCAACTATTTGTATTGATGTTAATTTTTTTTGGTAAATAAAACATTCTATTAAAAATACATAGTGTTACAAAAAAATTCCTCCTCAGAAAAGAGTTCAAGGAGCCTAACTAAACCAGTTTTTTCCAAATAATCTAAACAGCTTGACTATGACACTGTCTAGCACTAATCACAAGAGAATTCTTTTAAAAAAAACACATACATTTAAGTCTTGTAAAAACAAAATTTTACAACTGACTGCAAAATAGCTAGATTGACATAAAAGCAGAGTGAAACAGAAAATAGCTAGACTGACATAAAAGCAGAGTGAAACAGAAACTAGTGGTTTCCAACATGAAACAATGAAATGGAAACACATTCCCCCTTCCCGATAAGTCTACTAGAGCTATATATTAGAATCTTCTCCCCTCCACCTTCCTGGGTGCTGATGAAACAAGACCATTGGGCAGATACAAGTTGGTCTTCAGATATAGTTCACAGTGCTCTAATGATGTTCACCATGGTTTTTTAAATTGAGGGAATTTCCTTCGATGCTTGCTACCATATATTCCTTATTGTACCAAAACAGTTCTACAAGATGCTGGGATTTTGCATCTCTGTCACTAGTTTAGCCAGGAGGTTTCACAAAAGCCCCATCTTATTCACAAAGGACCTCATTAATCACAGATTCTCTTTTAACATTTACAACGTTTTCAGAATCTTCCAGCCCCTTTACTGTTTCCTCAAATTGCAGTTCTCTACAGTTTGTGATAAAACTGGAGACATATTTGCATAAATTCATGAGAAGAAGTATCTATGGCCGAACCTTTACCTCTGTCTTGCTCAATCGAGTTCTGATCGCATGTCTTTTGGCTGCGAATTGTGGAAAAAATTGTTGAAAGTGCCTATTTTGGCTTCCTGGCTTCTCATCCTCAACCTCCTCCTCCATTACCGAGGTTCCATTGGATAGCTCACTAACTCAACATCCCCTGAAATTGCCACCACTTTCTAGGTGTCCGTTTTAGTCTTCAGTCAAGCCTATCACTGTGCTCTACTAATAGATCTCAAGGGAGGAGAATTTTCATAGATACATAAGTGTGGTAATTTTATTAATGTTATTGAAGTACAGTGTTTGATACAAAAGTGTGGTATTTGATTGTTTGGAAAATTTTCACAAGATTTTAAAATTTGAATTTACTATATACTTCTCAGTTTTAAAGTTTGAATTTACTAGATCCTTCTCGGTTTTAAAGTTTGAATTTACTAGATCCTTTTCGGTGGATAATAGAATGGGATGCTTAATATATAAATAACATATAAACTTCAAACAGAATCCAACCATTCTGTTTGAGGAAGAGAAGATGGAGATCTATTTTGTTCCTATTTTCTAGTAGTGTATTATGAAAATCTTTCTATTATTCTCCCATTCCATTATCTTTTCACTGTATTGTGACAATATTTCTGTTCTCTTATTTTATTTTCACTGTATTATGACAATAATCGTTGGCATCCTCGTCTCAACAATGCTTTTGATTAAGAGGCTCTGCTTAGATTCATTTATGCAATCACTGCAAATTCTGATCCCTCCCAACTTTTTTACAGCGGAAATTCATAATACATATACCTTTTTTATTTTTGTTCTTGCAGCATGTACTTTGAGATGCTTGTTATCGGTTGGACACTAAAGAACCTGTTGATATAAACTCTTCTATTTGGCTTCATACTTGCACAGAGTGGGTCCGTGTGTTTGGACTCAACTTATTTCTTTCATCAGGAGTTCTGATTTATTTATTACAAATGTTCACTTGAATTGACCAATATAGTAAAGGGTTGAGTCCAATAAGTGAGTGCAATAAGTGGACATGAAGAACATATGGCATTCACTCTGATGAAACATCAAAAAATGATATGATATGAAATCTGAACTGTACAATATCCTGGCTTTGTTAATATTTTTCATCTTCAAAAACTATATAATTTAAAAAAAAAAAATTATTAAAAAAACATTAAAACTTTTTTAGAATTATCATTTTATGTGAACGTGCACTTGATTTTAAAACTAACATACTAATATGGTATATTAGTATGAGAATTGTAAACTTTTCCCCCTTGATTTTAAAACTAACATACTAATATGGTATATTAGTATGAGAATTGTAAACTTTTCCCCCTTGATTCGTATAAAAAGTAAGTTTAAGTTTTTATTAATCTAGCTGGCGTTCAAGAGGTAAATTTCTGTCATGGAATTTAAACCATGTTTTCTATTGTTTTTCATTAATTTCTATATCAGGCATATAGAGAAATAAACTGAGCGTTATCTAGTTTTCTTCAATAAATTTTCTTTTTGTTTATAGCATGCCCACCACCCGGATCTTCTAAAAACATTGCAGGCAGTGGTTCACCAGCTGTCAACATTTTTTTTAAATTACCCTAGACTCTTATTGGTTTGTATGCTCTCTTAAATCTGTTCTCTCTCATTTTCCTTTTTCTTGTCTTGCACTCCAGGTAGTCTTTGTATTCTCAATCATTGCCACAGACTACCAATAAAATTATAGATTGCAGCTTACAATTCAAAGCGGTTTGGTAACAATTATCAAAGTTTACGAACTTTTTTTCTCCTTCCGATGTCACTAGTCACATATGCCACCTTCGCATTCTGTTACAATGTGAGTAATTAAATGTCAAATAGACTCTTTGGCATTCAATGTACAAAGAATGGCAAGTGACTGACATTATACCCTTGTGTTCCAAGGTATGAAAAAATATAAGTTTAATAGATAAAAGTGTTATCTACATGGGTGTGTGGTATAGTGACAAGCAATGAGGTGATCGGGCTTGTATTAATAGGGACACCTCGGTTCAAAACCCCTTTGAGTGGATACAGATGAGGTGAGGTGCAATTTTTGAGTGATTTTGATGGAATAAAAATGCTTCACATAGTGTGTCTACTTAGCCTAATAACAACTGTGTGATTCCCCAGCAAAGAAAAAAACAAAAAAAATGGAATAAAAATGTAGAGTTCCTTGTAGTAATAGTTTTGATCTTTTTGGACCCCTCCTTGCATCTCTAATTAAAAAAAATGGCACCCATAGGATGTCAAATTGAATTGCTCTTCTGCTTGGGTACTTAGAACTCCTACATGTCCTGTCAGTATGATGCAAAACCTATGTTGCATTGGTTTTTAGGATGGGGGAACAACAGAGAGGCATCCCCAAGACAACTAGAGCAGACCCCCACAATTTTGAGGGGATGACATATATATATATATATTAAAAAATATTTGAAAAGTTAGAATTCACCATAAATATTTGTAGTTGATTGTAAGCATAATAGTCTATATTGTATAGTATTATGCACAACCCTTGCACTTACTAGTTTTGAAAAATCTTGGGCAATTAAGAATATGGTTGAGGGACATTCCATCATTGGCACCTAGACATGAGCAAAATAAAGTTTACCTTTAGGACACTTAAGTGTAACTATTTTTAATTTGCAATAAGGTCCATGAAGGCTCTATGAGACAAATGTTTGTCTATGTAACAACGTTTCTTTCTCATATTTCATGTTTATGGTATTTATGTTAAAAGACATTCCTTTCTCAATAGGTTTTGTGGGTTTTTACATCTGTGTTGAAAACCACTACAAAACACTTTGGGATATACATGCTTGCATTATGTAAATATATTAGATTCATAATTTAGATAAAGAAGCTGATTGAAGATGAATTTTTTCAAACCTTTAGTACCCAATCCAAGTCACTACTATATGATTGTTTCCACAATGATTGAGGTTGGGATAGTGGAAGAACTGGACTTGAATAACTCTTGGGCACCCATGTACAATATGTAAAAGCTAAGATGACCCCAAAAATGAGAAGAACAAGAACAATAACCAAAAGGATCAAACCTTTGAGATATTGCATTTCTTGTTTGTTGAGATGGAGGCTTTGCTCACTGTAATGATGTCATTGCAAAGACAATAGTTAAATCAACAAGAACCCAAATCAAAACCAATCTTACAAAACCCATGTTTTGAGCTACAACTTGTACATATCAAACTTAGATTCGGTATATATGAAAAAAATGAATGGGATAAATGATCATATTGTCTAATCATCAATGTCCATTGTCAAAACCAAAGATACATGCCTGCAACATCTTGGAAGTCTACCAGGAACATCCCTAAAATCTGCCTAGAATGTCCCCAAAATCTGTCCTGAACACCCATGAAAGTTGCCTAAAATGTCTTGGGTATGGCCAGCAAGTCCCTGAGTCCTTAATGAAGTCCCTCGCAGATTGGGGATGTTTCCTATGGGTCCCCAAGTCCCTAAAACATTGGAATGGCAGGTATGTTTTTTTTTAAGGGGGCAAGATGGGTCCCTGTGCAACATAGTGTGAAACTCTCTACCAAATTTTTGTAGAAATTTCAAACCCCAACCCAGTTTCAAGTCTCAATGAGACAACATAGTTTAATTCACCAACGCACAATGCAATTTTCAGCTGAAAATTAGTTAGCATAAAATATATAACTCATGAACTGAAACACATGAAGTCTACTACAACAAATAACTCAGAAATAAAACACACCTAGAAAATGAACACAAAGATTTTTGGTCCAAAAATCAAGACCCTAGAAAAACTTGCAAGGGGAAAACCAGTGAGAGAGGGGAGGCTTTTATTATTCAAAGCTCAGGAAGAAATTTTCTTACAACACTCATCTTCAACAAATAAAACTCAGAATTATCTCATTTTATGTGCCCACACATAGCCTAGGAAATAGTGCCAATCAACTCCTCGATTTATGTGCCCAAAAATACGTATACAGTACGGTTGTCACAACATTAAATATTGTATGGTCTGCCTCAAAAAATGAGCCTTCTTATTGAAATAATTTTCCAGAAATTTATGACTGTAATCTGCCTTGATTTTTGTGCCAGTCTCACTCAAAAAATCATACATTCCACTTCCTCGATTTTTGTGCCAAGTATCAGTTGTACGGTTTGCCCAAAATATGTATAGTATGGCCTCAGTACTCTGCTATACTTTCTCTCCTCAATTTTCGTGCCAAAAACAACCTTGGGATGTGTGCTCTAGTCTACAAATGGACTTCTTCTCCTCAACTCGACTCTCTCTCCCTCTCTCTCTTGTGCTCTCCAAGTCTCATGAAGAATGCTAAAAGAATGGGGTGCCTCCTTCCCTAATTCGACTCAATGAGGGAAGTTGAAGAGTCATCTAATCTAACGATGGAGAATAGATTAGATCAACCGTGGTGATTAAGAGGCCCTTTAGTCACCCACTTCACTAACTTATCATAAAGTCACTTTTAATTTCACATCTCATGAAATTAATGCACTAGGGACCACATTGGACACTTTCTCACCCCTAGGCACCTAGGTGATGAGAAACACTTGTCCTTGGTACTTTTTAATTTAATTTAACACTCCCTCTTACCGAGGAAAGTTTTTCTTACCACCCTAAGTTTATCTCTTAAAGGTACAAACTTGCCTCTCCCCAAAGCTTTAGTGAGGATGTTCACCACCTGCTCATCTATGGATATAAACTATAGCTCAACTGCTCCTCTCTGAACATAATCCCGGATGAAGTGATATCTAATCTTGATGTGTTTAGACTAGTCATGGAAAACTGGATTCACATAGAGTTTGATGCAACTCTGATTGTCACAGTAAATCATTGTGGGCCTCATCTGCACCCCAAATATCCCAACCAACAACGTGCGAAGCCATATGGCCTCACAACTGGCCTAACTGGATTCCATATACTCTGTCTCTCCAGAACTCAAAACCACTGGATTTTTCTTCTGACTGAACCAAAAAACCTTTGTCGAGCCCAATCCAAAGCAACAACCTGAGGTACTCTTCTTGTCACTGACACATCTTGCCCAATCTGAATCTGTGTAGCCAATCAATCCGACTCCATCCCCTCTCTCATAGTTGAGGCCATAATCCAGCGTACCCTTAAGGTACCTCAGCACATGTTTTGTTTCCACCCAATGCACTCTTCGAGGCTCCACCATAAACTAAGAGAGTTGACAACAAAACAAAGATTTGGTCTGGTGTTGACCAGATACATCACCAAACCAATCAACTGACAATACAACGTGGGATCAACCAACTTTGACTCAGAAGAATGAAGCTTCATCCAGTTGGTTATCATGGGTGTGGACATGGGCCTACAATCCTCCATCTAGAATCTCCTCAAAATGTTAACAACATATCTTCCCTGTCATAGAAATATGTGTCCAGGCTCCTACCAAACCTCCAATCCCAAGAAGTAGTGCATTAGTCCATTGTCTTTCATCTCGAACTCTAAAGCAAGGCTCTCCTTGCAACCAACTATGAGTCTATTAGCCCTTGTAATGAAGAGATCATCCACATATAGCACAAGAATGAGAGGATCCTCCCTAACCACAATGTAATAAAGGTTGGGATCCGCCTCACTCTTCTCGAAACCCATTTGCTACAAGTATGTATCTATCCTCAAATACCAAGCTCTAAGAGCTTGCTTCAGCGCATACAAAGCCTTCTTCAGTATGCACACATGAGAATCTTTCCCACACACCTCAAAGCCTTGTGGCTGCTCTACATACACCTCCTTCTCTATGAGACCATTCATAAATGTGGTCTTCACGTTCATCTGATGGATCTTCCAGGCCATCTCTACTACAATGGAGATCACTACACTGATCGAGGTATATCTGGAAACCGGAGCAAAGGTCTCATCATAGTCTACTCCCTCTACCTGTGAGGACCCTCGAGCTACAAACCGAGATTTGTACTTCTCAATGCTACCATCAACATCATACTTGATTTTGTAGACCCACCTGGAAGTTACCACTAACTTCCCCTCAGGTCTCGGAACCACCTCCCAAACATCATTCTTCATGATGGAATTGTACTCTTCCACCATGGCATCCTTCCAGACCCGCTGACTTACTGCCTCCTCAAAAGTGAAAGGCTCAAACTCTGTGATGTTGCTCACCATCACAAGATAGTTGCAAAACCTCTCAGGAGGTTCACTCTCCCTCATAGTCTGCCTAGGATTCCCCACAGATCCCTGTGTTTCCTTCAAAGTGTCTTGAATCCACTTGGGCTTCTTCTTCTCTGAAGTAGCACCATGTGGAGGGGACTTCTCCTCCTCAATCCCACCACCTGAAGACTGTGTACCTGAAGATGATCTTGAGGTCGTCTGAGAACGAGTAGAATGAGAAACAATACCCTGTGAATTGGTAACCTGAGGACACACCAACAATGAATACTCCTTCTCAAACCTGTGGGTAAACTTCTCCACATCTATTGAAGCTACAACTTGCCTCTTCTTCTTTTTAGGACACTGTCCAACATAATTCCCAAACTTGTGACAAGCAAAGAACTTGACTTTGCTCATGTCTTTCTTCCCTTAACTTTATGCTTGTTCCCTCTCTTGGAACCCTTCTTGGACTTGTTCTTTCCTTTAGTTGCAAGTGCCACATTCTACTCTTCATTACCTGTAGATGAACTCCCATGCACATAGCCTCTTCAAGTTTCCTCCTGAATGAAGTCATCCAAAAGACGGTCCCACTTGGGAATATTTTCCCTTGCCACAATGCCCTCAACAAAGATATCCCATTGTTTGGTTACCCTATTCAAAGCAATCCTCACTAATTCGTTGTCAACAACAACCTCCCCAACAACACCAAGTTCATCCCTCATCTGAGTGAGCTTGTTAAGATAGGTGGCAACACTTTCAGTCTTGGTCATTTTAATGTTCTTTAGTTTCTCCCTCAATACCATTTTCCGATCTTCATTGGAACTCTCGTAAAGCTTGGTTAAGGATTCCCATATCTCATAAGTGTTGGAATTCTTGGTCACATGTGGAATCACATGGTCATTAATGGCATCAAGGATAAGTTTTTTGGCCTTAATGTTATTTTTGGTGTAGGTAGCCAAAAGAGTAGAGCATCTGTAAGTACCATCACAGGATTCATTTGTGAGTTCTCCACAATATCCCACAACTCACACTCCTGCAGAAGCAACACAATCCTCTCCTTCCATGAGATGAAATTAGCAACTCCATCCAATCTGTCCTCAACCCTCAAACTAGTGGCCATTGACCCTCTCAATTGAAACACAAGCCCACAACTTTCTGCCTGGTGAAGTACCTCCTCTTCTTAGAAAAATCCTTGTTCTCTGTGGATGATAATTATTAGTTAGAGTAATATATATTTTCCATGTAATAACGATCGAAGTTAGTTAATAAGGCCTATTAAATAAATGTGAACAAGTCAATGTAAGAAGACCTAATAGAAGCTTCCACTTCTAGAAGGATCTTCCCCTTGAATGTTCTTTAGAAGGTAGAACTAGTATAAATAAGAGTATGAGGAATGAGAAAGGTGTCTAGAGAATTATTGTAAATAACCACTACTCTGTTGGAGGTTTCCCCCTCGAAGAGGCAAGTGAACTCAACTTCCTATCAATAAAGATATCATTATCTGGTTGTAGTTCTCTATATTTGTGTTTTTCTATGGTATTTTCCTGCATTATTTCTATTTTTAGTTTGATATATTAGATTTGGTACCTTACAAGTGGTATCATAGCTCTTTCCTGGGCAAGAATTGTGGGTAAATTTTTTTAGGGTAGGGACATATTCTCGCATCTTAAAGCTACAATGATTTGTCATTCAGCGCATAAATCTGTGGTTGTGGAAGCATACCCGCATGAACTACTAGTGGTACTTAAGCGCACATTGTTGGCCACCCTTGTAACCCCTGTTGGTACCCCTTTGAGTGGTAGTGCATCATAAAACACATGTATACAGATATGCCTAGATATCCTGAAGCCCTCCATAGATAAACTGATCATTTCTTTGATTGCTACAGTGCCACTAAGAACAACAATAGGGAAGATACTCTCTAGTACCTGGGTAATGGGGTAGTACAACTAAGGGTATAGTCTAGCCTCCTTAGTTGGTTCCCTGAGATATTGGGTTGAGTACTACTGTATGACCCCACACGTATATCGAAGAGTTATAGCACATGGAAAACCCTTGTCTGTAGAAACCCTAAACACCCTAACCCTTGGGACAGAAACACAATAACAACAAAGCAAACAATATCTATTAACGTGAAACCTTGCCTCCTGCATTCGTTTGCAAAATTACTACACATTTCTTCCTATTAAGAATTTGGACATTTCGCCACTTCAATATTATTTAGATTGGAGTAAGTCTGGGGCCTCCTCACACCATCATTTGATACTTATCTCACTGGATTCCTCTTTTTGTCTTGATCGTGGTGATACCTATCATTTTTTACATATTTTCTTATTGTGGTCCCGACCTCCTTCCTGACCACCTTATTTGGGACCTTTACCATTGGATTCCTCTTTTTGTCCTAATTGCAGTGGTACCTATCATTTTTTAGCTTCTTTTGTCCGTGGACCCGCTATGCCCTGCCAACCACCCTCATTTTCCACCTATCCCACCAGAATCCTTATATTGTGCTCCTCACGGAGGTATCACTCTCCATCAGCTTTCACAAAGGCCCCTATCACCTTCTCTCAGGCCCTTGAAGAGTTGGACACTAGGGTCAATGACCTGACCAAGCACATCAACTCCATAGACTAGACCCTGTCACAACGCATGGACTCCCTTGATCAAAACATGACAACCCTCTCCCAGGACATCCATGCTCTTTTGTCACACATCAAGGGAAAGCACTCTGAATACCAACCAGAGGCTTCTCACTCTTCCCACTATGAGCATACCCCTCTTTCCCACTCCCCTTGGGGTTCCCCCAATCACTGGAATAAGGTACCCAAAGTTGAGATGCATAAATTTGATGGATCAAACCCGACTGGGTGGGTCTCTCAAATGGAACAATACTTCTCTCTTCATGATATTTGGGATGATGAGACCAAACTTCATGTGGGGGTTCTGTACTTGGATCAAACGCTAGCAATGGTGGCAATGGCATAAGAAATGTTATCCAGGACACCCAACTTGGAACATGTTCACCAAATCAGTCTGTGTCCGTTTTGATAGGGAATCTCATTTTTTGGGCCGACTCATCAAGCTAAAACAAATAGGGTTAGTAACATATTTCATCACTGCCTTTGAAAAGTTGGCTATCAAAACTAAGGGCTTATCTAATGAGTTATATCTTGAATGCTTCATCAGTGGCTTAAAAGACGCCATTCATGCTCATGTTTGCATTCACCATCTTGTTACCTGGTTACATGCATGCAAATTAGCATTGGAGGTTGAGACCATTCTTCATGCCACACCCCTTCATTCTGTAGTTCCTAACTGCCCTCATACAGGGGCATCCCCTGCTCCTACCCAAACTTTGAAATTCCAAAAGGTATCTCCAACAGAAATGGCTGAAGGAAGAAAGGAAGGCCTTTGTTATTACTGTGATGAAAAGTATTCATCGAGCCATAAATGTCGTGAACAAAAGTTCTTCCAAATTGATGGGTCAGAAGCCACCTTTGTAGAGGACATCCTCACAAGTGATTCCACCAAATCACAAGACACACAACCAAATTTCCTCATAACAGATCATGTCGCATCGCCTGTGGAAATGGAGGAACCTGTCATATCTCTCCATGCCCTCGCAGGTATTTCTGCTCCACAAACATTAAAAATCAATGGCTACATCAAACATCGATTGGTCGTGGTGTTGATTGACAGTGGTAACACCCATAATTATATTCATCACAGGGTCTCTGAGGATGCCAACTGCTTTGTTCACCCAATTTCTAATGTTCAAATCCTTATAGATAATGGTGGTACAATGAAATGTGGGGGCTGATTTGAGAATGTCAAACTACAAATGGGAGATTATCACCTGAAGACTCACATGTTTTCCATAGCCATGGGCGGTTGTGATATTTACTTGGGGTTTGAATGGCTTCACACTCTGGGACCGATTACCATGGATTATCAAGAGTTATATATGAGATTTACTCAAGAGGCTCACACCTATACCCTCTAGGGCCTACAAGTTGGCTCTCCATAAATTATCAGTTCTCACTGGATGGAGAAACTCCTAAAGAAGGGAAACCATGGTGTGATTTCTCAACTTAATGCTATCAAAGTCAATGATACATCATCTCCTGCAGTCTAGCCTGATTTTCAACTGGTCTTGGACAAACACCATAGGATCTTTGATACGCCAACATAATTACCCCCCTTCCGGGGTGAGCATGATCACAACATCCCTCTCCTTCCAGGCAATTAGCCCCCCAATGTATGCCCATACATGTATCCATTTGATCATAAAAATGAAATATAGAAAACAGTACAAGAATTGTTGGAGGCAGGGTTCATTCGCCCAAGTAGCAGCTCGTATTATCCCCTCTTGTGATGGTCTTGAAAAAAAAGGTTTGTGGCGCATGTGTCCATATTTTTTCACCCTTAATAAATTGACCATTAAGGATAAGTTTCCCATTCATGTCATTGATGATCTTTTGGATGAACTCCAGGGAGATGTTTCTTCACCAAATTAGATCTTTGCTCCGGCTATCACCAGATAAGGATGAATGAAGCAGATATTCCGAAGGCTGCTTTTCAGACTCATGAAGGCCATTATGAATTCTTGGTAATGCCTTTTGGACTTTGCAATGCCCCATCTACCTTCCAAAGTCTCATGAATACACTCTTGAAGCCTTACCTCCAGAAGTTTGTTTCGATCTTCTTTGATGACATTTTCATTTACAGCCACACTTGGGAGGCCCATCTCCACCATGTGGACAAAGTACTCCAATTGTTACAGAACAATCAATTGTTTGCCAAAAAGGCCAAGTGTTCTTTTGGGGAGAACGAGGTAGAATACTTGGGACACATTGTGGGTCGTGAGGGGGTAAGAGGATCCCAAAAAGATTCAAGCTATGCAGGATTGGTCGAGATCCACGACATTGAAATGCCTTAGGGGTTTCCTGGGGCTCACGGGATACTACAGGAAGTTTGTCCACCATTATGGAAAAATTGTCAAGCCATTGATGGACCTTCTTAAGAAGAATGCATTCCATTGGACACCGACAACAGAACAAGATTTCTCAGATTTAACGCAGACCATGTGCACTACCCCCATCTTAGTCACCCCTGACTTCAACAAAACTTTTGTTGTGGAATCTGATGATTCAAGCACTGGTATTGGCACAGTATTAACACAAGAAGGTAGACCTCTTGCTTTCACCAGCTAGGCCTTAAGTGGCCGCAATCTGGGAAAATCTACATATGAAAAGGAAATGACGTCCATTCTCCATCCTTTGCACACTTGGCGACCATATCTATTGAGTCGTCGTTTTCAGATCAAAACCGATCACCATAGTTTGAAGTATTTCCTAGAAAATAGGTTATCCTCCCCAAACCAAAACGAATGGTTGACCAAAATGTTGGGCTATGCTTATGAGATCATATATAAAAAAGGCAAAGACAATGTAGTGGTTGATGCCTTGTCACGCCAATATGAGGATGAAGGTTCCCTCTTTGTCTTATCCTTACCAGTTCCTAATTGGATTGAGGAAGTTAGATAGGAGTGGCTCACCCACCCAACTATATCATAGGTAATTCAACACCTTTAGGAGGACCCAAACCCGCCCATTGGCCACACCTGGCAAGATAATATCCTCAAATATAAGGAGTGATTGGTTTTGTCTCCAATGTCTGCACTTAAGCCCCACATAATAAATGAATTGCATTCCTCTTGGGATTCCAAAAGACATATGCTCGTGCTCACTGTTCGTTTTTATGGGAAGGCATGAAGAAGGACATCCTTACTTTTGTCACAAAATGTGATATTTTTCAACGCAATAAAGGTGAAACTTTCAAGAACCGAGGAGATCTCCATCCATTTCCCATTCCAGCTTCAATTTGGACTGACATATCCATGGACTTTATAGTGGGCCTTCCTAGAGTGGGAAACAATTCTGTCATCATGGTTGTGGTCGATCGCCTTTCAATGTATGCACATTTTTGGTAGAGAAAGTTTTCATTGATCATATTTTCAAAATGCATAGCATGCCCACATCCATTGTGTCCAATTGTGACCTAACCTTCACTAACACATTTTGGCAAGAATTTATTAAATTATAGGGCACATAATTGAACATGAGCACAACATACCACCCACAGATGGATGGCCAAACAAAAGTGGTCAATAAATGTTTGGAAACCTACTTGCGTCGGTTTTCCTCAGACAAACAACATTAGTGGGTGCAATGGTTACCCTTTGGCAGAATGGTGGTACAACACTTCCTATCATACAACAACCAAAATGACACCATATGAAACAATGTATGGCCAACAACCACCTTTTGTAACTTCATATCATCCAGACACATCCAAGGTACAAGCTCTTAATAAGTTGTTGCAAGGTCGAGAAGCTACCCTCCAGGATTTGAAGGATAACCTCCACATGACCCAAAATCGTATGAAGCAACAGGCTAACCAACAACGTTCCGAACGGGTCTTCCAAGAAGGTGATTAGGTGTTTCTCAAACTCCAACTTTACAAGCAAACCTTCCTCAAAACCTAGGGCCATCACAAGTTGGCACCTAAATTTAATGGCCCCTATCGGATTATCAAATGTATTGGTCCAATTGCCTACAAACTGGCCCTTCCAGGTGCCTCCAAAATACATTTGGTATTCCACGTTTCGTGTTTGAAGAAAGTGGTGGGTCATAATTGCAAGGTTCAAACCATCTTGCCAGAATTAGATCAAGGCTCCATTTGTATGCAACCAGAAGTTTTCCTCAATGTACTTGAGCTTCACTTGCGTAGTTGCACTATCAAAGAAGTACTGATCAAGTGGAAGGACACATCTCCATAGGATGCAACTTGGGAACCCGCGACCATACTATAGCAGTTTCCACCTCTTCAGCCTTGAGGACAAGGCTGCTTTTGAAGGAGGAGGGAATGTTATAATCCAATCCTAAACCCTCTTAGTTAGTTATTAGTTAGAGTAATATATATTTTCCATGTAATAAAGGCTGAAATTAGTTAATAAGTCCTATTAAATAAATGTGAACAAGTAAGTGTAAGAAGATCTAATAGAAGCTTCCACTTCTAGAAGGATCTTCCCCTAGAATGTTCTTTAGAAGGTAGAACTAGTATAAATAAGAGTAGGAGGCATGATAAAGGTGTCTGGAGAATTATTGTAAAAGAGAACTGCTCTGTCGGAAGTTGCCCCCTCGAAGAGGAAAGTGAACTCAACTTCCTATCAATAAAGGTATTATTATCTGATTATGGTTCTCTATATTTGTGTTGTCATATGGTATTTTCTTGAAATATTCCTGATTTCAGTTTGATATATTAGATCTAGTACCTTACAACATTAATTGCATTTTTTTTGGATTCATAGCTAAATGCCTTACAATAAATTTTATACTGATTTAGAGTACTTCCACCTTTCTTCTTAAATTCCTAAAATTGTCTTTACTTTTGCAGATGTGTCCATTCTGCCAGATGAATGCTAAAAATCATGTTTTTGGATGTGGTCATTAGGTAAAATTGATGAATATTCAATGATTTTCACTTCAATGGAGTCTTTTTTAAATGTATATTATTTTCTTACAATTTTTCTAACTGGTTTTTTATGACAAACCTGTTATGATTGAACAAAACATCGCTACATGCCCTATATGTTACAATCAAATCACAACCAGGATAAAACTGTATTAAAGTTGATGCAGGTTTGACATAAGATAAACATTTATTATGAGTTGACTATCTTAAATACTTGAATCAGTGCTAGATAGACATAAGCCTATGTTTCATTGTGTGGATTTGTGTAGCAACTGCAATAACCTTTTTTTAATTGTTTCTTGTGTATATACTTTATGCGTTCATCTTTTAGAGATTGCTTGGATTGCAGACCACAATCACTAAATTTGGCAAGTTGATTGTAGATAATGTGTAATACCCTTGTTGGAAAGACTAAAATCATTTTTCACACATTTTATTTTTTGCACAGATGATAAGCCTGAAATTATGCAAGACTATTTTGAACCTGAATTTATTTTTGTAATTTATTAATTAAGAGCTAGAAATTTGTGAAGTCATCCAAATGCTTTACATCTCTATTGATCTAAGTCACATTTCATGCGCACAGGGGAGGGGGACATGGAAATATGAGTGTCCAACATGGGACATCAACCAACAACTATCTATAAAAGCATTAGTGGGTGAGATGGCTTGGTTCGGTCAATCAGTCTCAATAGGGGACATGTCAACCCCAAAAATAGGACATGGAAGACACGTTATATATGTATTCAAAAAATTACAAATACAAAAATGAAATATAGATATAAAGATTTAATTTCCTACAAGATGAGTCCAACAAGATCAGTGATAGTGGGATGGTCATAAGGAAGCAAGCCATGTAGATGAGCCAAAGTGAACCAATCCTTCCAAGAACACACCACTAAATCACTAGAAGAAGATTCCCATCTTACTCAAACGTTCTTTGCAATATAAGTACTCTACAAACTCCGATGCCAAATAAGCCACCTTGCTAGATCCCAAACGGTTTTATTGTGAGCAATATTCCTTTTGACCAAGCCTACAACTACTATCTAGGCTTCCCAAATGCTCTTAAAACTAAATGAATGAGCTTGAGTTTTGGAACTGGCGCGGTGAAGAAATAATATGACACAAACCATAGTCCCCATGAACCTTACCCACACGCTGAGCTATCGCCAATATGTGTCGCTAATATGTGTTGCAACAAAACTTGTCAAGGAGAGGCACCCTTTAGAAAACACACCACCATTTAGTAGCAAGGATGCTCCCCTAGGTAGGCATATCAATCAACCCTAACCTCCCCTCATCCTTGGGCATGATACACACTTCCCTTGAAATAATCAAGAGGTCCTACTCCATGCCATGTCTAGACCACAGGTATGACCTCAACCTCTACTCCATCGGTTGATATTGAGCCTTGTTGGGAATCCAATAAAAGTCATTAAATGTGAAAACTTGGAGGATTCACCCTACAATCGTCAACTTCTTTGCAAACCAACTTTTGGTTAGTTGGATTGGACAACTAGCCTTCTTGGATTCCTTGTGTGGACTTATGTTCGACTAGAGAATCTTGGCATTCCTTTTGGGGTGGGCCTTTTCCCTATGGCTATGTGGGATGTATCTTTAGTGGCTGTAGAATAAACTTCCAACTTCTTCCAACTTTTACTTTTGCATTTAAGATGTCAGAGCTTGTTTTTTAATATTAATATAATATCTATTTTAAAAATTATTTTAAGATAGTTGAGAAATTTTAGAAAGGGCTCTAAAGTTTGAAATGAAAGATTAGGGACTAACATTCATTTATGTGCTTGAACTTGAAAGTTTTACTCTAACTTGTTCCATCTATTATCACCTCCAATCAAGTTTGAAATCTTTTGAAAAAAATCAAAATATATGTGACGGAGAGTTAGTTATTTAGAGAAAATTCTTAACTTTTTAAATGGGTAAGGACATTATATACATCACATTAACAAGATCAAGGTCAAACAACTAGGAGCCATAAATGTGGTTCTTGAATGTGGTTCTTGAAAAAGACATTATTATAATTTGGATTTTTTTTAAAAATACAAGAAACAAAGAGTTTTGATATTTGGATATTTTTTTTATCCTTTTAGATTATTCAAGAAACATTATATTCATCACATTAATGATAAAAAAACTATGATCCATAAACATGGTTCTAAACCACCGGGAGACATGAATGAAGAAGATTGGACAATCTTATAAAGAATAATAGTTTTTGTTGAGAAAAGTAAAAGAATAATGAAAAAAAGAAAATATACTTTTGACATGTTTTTAATTGTTAAAAACTAGGTTACATAGTTTGCATTATTACAAAAAAATCACAATTGAAAATGAAAGAATATAATGTAGTGCAAGAAAGATAATCAAGCAATTGTTGAAATCTTTTTACGATAAAAATTATAAGGAGGAGTAGATTAATTGGTATAAAGATAATTAAATAATTGTTTGAAGTTTTTTTTTCCCTGGGGTTTAGAACAGTCAGTGATGGAGTGTACTGTTAAGGCACTCTGTTATGTAAAGTCATTGGTTCGAAACCCTCGACTAGCCTTATGTTCCGTGTGAAGGGTCACGTTGGCATGCCTGGGATTATAGTTGTAGCATTCAGATAACACGACCACATGTCATGGGAATACGTGCCCAACTAGTTGTTGATTTTCCCAGTCAACAAAAAAAAAATTGAACATATAGATCTAGATGAGAGTTGTGGAAAAATTTTCGATGTTTTATTGGTGAGTTAAAATGGCCACGTTAATACAATGTTCCACCAAGTTTCTAGGATGGGGGGACCCAGTGTAGGTTTTAAACCTTTACAATATAGAAATGCACACATATTCTTTATAAAACAGAAAGAAAACAATAGCATTCACACATAGCGGAATTTACCCCAAAAACTCTTAACCGGGAAAACCAACAATTGTATAGAGCCTCACCTCTAGCTCTCATTGTATTAACTTCACCATTTACAAAAACAATATATATATATATATATGATTCCATGGTATCCAAAACCTTAATCCATTCACCAGGATTAGATTACAACCTTAATTCCTTAACTAGAATTAGAAAACCATAAGCCGGAAAACCATATGCCAAAACCACCCAATTTGTTTTTCGAGAGAACCTATCAACCCTCGACCCCAAATAGGGTGGGATGCTGCCCCACTTTTGACCCACAGAGGACTAAACATGCAAAAAATATAACACATACCAACACCCAAAAATGAAGAAATGTGTACCTGGAAACATGGAGAACTCAATTTTAGAAAACGTCAATGGAAAATGTGTAACCTGTCGAAATTGTGAAAAAACAAAAATTGATAAAACTAGTTTGTGCACGATTGTGGATGACTTTTTTTTCCAAATGAGAAATTAACTCGCTGGGAACCCACCCCGATACTTCCCCACATAGTGGATGATATGGGAGTGGAAAGCAACAGCCCCAGGGACTCATAGCTAGGCTCGAACCCGTGACCTCTCTCCGAACTGAGAGAGTGTGCGCATGTCTCATCCACTGAGCTATCCCATGGGACACGATTGTGGATGACTTGAAAACAATAAATTCGAAAGAGTAATCACGAATGTTTAAGAATGAAATGATAGTCTCACATTCATCATGCTATGCATTCCAATGGGCCGCCATTAATTACTATTTCCATTTCATACCCTCAAGAATGATCTGGTGCACATACTGTTGTTTGTTCGCAGATACAAAATTACACCTCTATGTTCAAATCTGAAATTACACTTCGTATTACCTTAACTACAAACTATTTTGAATCTCCTATATTCTCATTACTGTGAATCTCGCTTTCCCCTTGACAAGGGACAAATAACATTGCAATATTCAAGTATATATTTTCTTAACATTCTTTTAAACAAAACAAAATTAGTTTCTTAATCAGATGAGAAATATAATGCTATATATAATAGCATTTTCAATTACAATTACAAGGTTAATAGCAATACACAATGTGAAACATGATGAATTTTTCCTTTTTAACTTATAATAGCTGTGAAGCCTCCACCACCAAAAAGGACTACATTTGAGCACTTCCTTGGCTTGTCCATATTCAAAGCAATGCCCATGTTTGGTAAAGATCACAATAAGAGGTCTTTAAATAATGGTTGTGACTAGATAGTAAACATTGTTACAATATAACAAATTCAATAAATAAAAAAAATGAGGTAGCATCTTATATCACACAATTGAATCAAGCAAGTCCAATGCAAATGAGATTGGATTCCTAACAAGTAGCTAGAAATTCAACCAACATTATCATATAAAATAATAATGGATAAATCTAGACATCATTAGTACATTTCTCTATTTCTAAAGAAATTACATTTTTAACAATTTTAAAAATGTTTCTCTATTTTTAAAGTAATAAAGTAATAGCTTTTTAATAATTCTAAAGATAAATGACTTTATAATTTTTTTTTAACATTTAAACAATTAAAAAACAAGTTTATAGTGTGATTTCAAAAATGTTTTATATTCTTTTGTTAACTTATAATAAATTTTCCAAACAACCATTTCAACATTTCAACCTAATTCTCTTGTATGTGCTTGGATCCCATTGATAAATATCAAAGTCTTCTTAATTCTTTATGTTTCCTATTCCACTTTGAATAGTTCTTTTCTATGTATTTGCAAATGTTTGTTTATATGCAAACAAGAAGAATTATGTACTTACTTAGTTACAACCTTGTCCCATACATCAGCATTTGTACATATGCTAATTCATATCACATTGTTATCTTTGAAAGTTTAAGGTAGCATTATTTTCCATGTTGAATTGCAAATAAAAAATAGAAAATTTATTTGGTTATATTTCATAGAATTTTTAATTGGACATTTTGTTATTATATCATTGTAGAATTGCATTGATATTGAATTTTTTTCTTGAAAGTAAGACACTTCATAAATTAGAAAAATATATAGGAAAAAAATGATGAATTATAGACATTGAAAATTACCAAATAGATAATTGATGCTCCATGTACCTTGGTAAACTCAACTAGTTAACAAGTTCATGAATTTGACAACATCAACATTGATCATACCTTTAGTTGTAAATACATTTTCATATATCAATAATACACTTATGAATTTGTAAAAAATAATCTTGTAAAGAGAACAATTTCAAAATACATTTTAACTTCAATATTGCATGTTTACAATTTTTCCTTTTTATTCTTCATGTTCAATAAAATTCATTGTCTAGAAATATTTTGTTTAAACACATTCCTTTCAACTCCAAAGTATAGTTTTTTCACATTAGCTAATTACAACCCATCCCATATACTCAAAGCGGTACATATGTTGATCCATATGACAATAATATCCTTTCAAGTCTAAAACTGGAATGAGGAGGAAACAACCAAAGAGTGGTACACATTTCTAAGGAATTATTATTGCCCATGTTTTAAATCACAAAATACAATTTTAGGATAAAATTAGTTGGTTACATTACATGTTATTTCTAACTAAGAATCAACTACAGGGGTGCACATTTCTAAAGTAAGATTCACAAATACAATTTCAAAGTTCAATTGCTTGGTTACATTACATGGAATTTTCAACTTGATATTTCAACATAGTTACCATCTTGATGAGAGCTCTCCAAAGTTTTTATTCATTTAGATGTCACATTTAGCAATCGTTGTTACTCTAGTTTCAAAAAATGGTTCTACCTATAACACCCCATTTTTTTAGGTAGTTTTTAAACATTCTAAATCTTCTTAGTTATAATGTATTATTTTTTTAAATATTGTTGTTTCTTATTTTCTCATTTTTTAAAATGTTATTATTTGTTGAAAACCTATTTTGTCTTTTTTAACATTTAAAAATTTATTAATAATGTTATATGTCATTCATTTTTAAATACCAAGGTTATGATTTTCACTTAATTATATAATTTGAATTATGTTATGATGCCATACATTATAAAAAAGAAACTTTGTAATTGGCATTAATTGGGGAAAGTGAAGACCCCATTGGAATTCCCTCAATCTGTTCACATTTATTTCCTCTAAAACTAAAGAAGGTGGAATTTAGACATGCTTGAATTGGATTCATTATCTCATTATTAGTGATATCCCTTATGATCTTTATACTTTCCCTTAATAATATCCTCATAAAAAGTGAAATCATATCAAAACTAATAAGAATGTCTTCCCCATCTATTTTTAGATTCTTCAATTTATTGACAAGATAAACTGAGTCCAAAAATAATCTGTGTTCCCATCAAGGTATTTAATATTTTGTGCAAGAAATTTAACCAAGTAGTACATTGGTGATCCAATAGTTGTTATGATAGTCCTTAATGAAACACCATGCTTGTGGATTTTAGGAAAGCCATAAATGCCAAGCATGATCATGTTATGATGAGCTATTTTATTTTGTATATTCTTTTCGAGAGAGAACTCCTTAGTTACCTTATTACATCTTTTAGAATTTTGTTTCTGAGATGACAATCCAATTTTCTATAACTCTCACTAGTTGTAAGGTTCTCCATCATCTTTCTATCATAGTATTCTTTATTATGGCAAAACCGTGACATTGCACACATCTACTTTAACTATTATGATGTTTTCATTATTTCTCAACTTCTTAAAGGAAACATTTATACCTTGCTAATATTTCCTTTCAGGGGCTAATTTGCTCTTCTTAATTTTGTATCACATTCTTGCCTCACCTCTTATATTGAGTATTGGGTAAGTTCTTAATACACTGCTCAATGCAGCGTATTAGATTTTCCATCGATATATTTCTTGGTATAACAATTATTATTTTTTTAAACTGAAATGGATATTGATTGTATTAAAAGAAAGTTGCACCACATTGTACAACATGATAATACATATCAACTAGAGAAAGTTTGATGATTGGGATTCAAAATTTCCCAAAACTGTAGAAATTCCACCTTCAAACTAAGTCATCCTTGTAGCCTTTTCCACAAAACTATAAAATTTATAGATATAAACTCTAACATACTAGCCTAGCAAAAATACTATTTCACAAAACATAAAAACCAACCATGGGCCTCTTGCTTGACATTTTCATTGATTTCTAGAGCTACATTCTTGTATTCCATCTCCCCTTGGATTTGTAGCACTATATCATCCTCCTTAATAGTTTCTATGATATGTTGAACTTATTCTTATACTGAGAGGGGGGGGGGGGCATCAATATAAGATATTTTTTACTTTATTTAACCATTTATCAATCATTCATTAGCTGAGAAAAAATAATTACTTATAAAATCAAATCACAGTGCACATAGTTTAACATGGAAACCCAAGAGGGAGAAAACCATACAACTTATATTTATAAATTCGTGTAGGCACCAACCTATTGTTACAATATATTCAAGAATCAAATTTCTAGAAACACCAATCCTCTTAACTGAGCACCAACTCATCAAGAGGTAGGAACCAACCTATTGGAGACACCAATCTCCTCAACTGAGCACCAACTCAACAATATATTATGTAGGCACCAACCTACTGGAGACACCAATCTCCCCAACTAATCACCAACTCAGTAAGACTTGTATAGACACCAACATAAGATACCCATACACATAGTACCTCTGACTTCACTTGCATGCTTCATACCACAAACAAACCTTCAAACCCAAGTCACATTTAGCCTCCATTCCCTAGTGGGCCTCACATAATCATTCCCATAATATGATCCAAAACTGCAACATCACAACCTCAAAATAATGCACGTTGTAGCATCACAAACCTTCAGTTCTTCATAGTACACCTTAAGGACAAGAAAATCCCAAGAAAACCCCTTAGTCTTCTCTTTCACACCTTTAGATCAAACAAAGACCCCAACTTCTTTAGTGTATCTCAAATCTCTTATGTGAACCTCAAACTTGATCTCTTGCTTAGATACTCTTCAAATGTGCACATCTATCCTATATTTATAGTATTTCTATCCTCACTTTCAGGGCTGACCTATAAAGACTCCCTGAGCTGAATTGAATTTTTTGACTGGGTTGTTTGACAAAAAAAATCGTATCTCCTCATTCCTAGGGAGTTAGAAGGAATTCCATATACCATTGGAAATGTATCAAAATAATATTTCCAAGCATATAACCTATTCTCCCATTTGAACTAGGTTTCTAGGGTAAAAATTCCTTCAAAGATGGGGTATCTAGTTTGAGCATAAAATATCCAAAAAAAATATTTCCATGCAATTTTTATCTTGGACATGCGTAGTCTTCCCCTATCTTTGAAATCAATGACAACAATATTTTTAACAATCTCCCCCTTTTTCATTGATGGCAGCCCTTAGTCAATTATTTAATACTCTCCCTATCTGCAACTATCATTGTGTTTGCAATTCTTCCTCTCTATGCAACTTATCCCCTTTTGAAATAAATGGAAAAGGGATGCTCCCCCTAAAATTTTGCTTCGCTTTACTGAAGAGATGACATGGATATCACTTCCATATTCTGTTCCATACAACATTTTTCTTCTCTGACTTCATCGAGTATGTATACATTGCTTGAGGTTCTCTTTTCATTTTCCACTAATCTTCTTGAAGCTGCTTTCCTTATCTTACACCCTTTAGAATGAAATGTGAAGTTGTAACCTTGATCACACATTTGACTGACACTTAAAATATTATATTTTAACGCTTCAACATACAATGCATTCTGTGTCGTAGTCTTTCCATTATCAAGACTAACAATACATTTTCCAACTATCCTTGCAAAACTATTATCTCCAAAAGTAACACTGCCTCCTTTTTCTTCCTTCAAGGTGAGAAACTTGCTCTAGTCCCCTGTCATGTGTTTTGAACATACACTATCAATGTACCATTGGTTCATTTTATTTTGAGCATAAAGTGCAAGTCCACATTTTTCCTTCTTTATGTTCTTCTTTCTTCCTTTTACACACCTGTGTGCATTCTTCTCTATGCTTGGCAAGAACATATTCTTCTCTCTATATTCTTCTTCTTATATAGCCACTTGTTATGTGCCCATAGTTATTTCACTTATAGCATTCAACATTGTAATCAAGTAGGGGAGAAAATGAATTGTAGCTTCTATCAACAAACCCATGAGAACTTATGGTTTTGTTGCTTACATAATCATTCTTTGCGGTTTTATAAGAACCATTGTTTATAACTCTCAAATGGCCAGTTATTGCATAAGCTCTACAATATTTTTCTTTATGGACAAAATTATTGCAAGAAAAATAATACCCAGGAAAGAGAATTTGGTACCAGTTTGCGAAAGGTCTTCTTGGTGGAATAA
The DNA here is from genome assembly GCA_009831015.1 of Picea engelmannii. Classification (NCBI taxonomy): domain Eukaryota; kingdom Viridiplantae; phylum Streptophyta; class Pinopsida; order Pinales; family Pinaceae; genus Picea; species Picea engelmannii. The sequence continues at coordinate 24,370 of WSFP011410263.1, forward strand.
CTCTTCTAAACTCTTTCTTGTGGAAATAATCGGATTTTTGTTGGTCATCATTTCCTTTCCTGCTACCGCTTTTAATGTTGATGAAGCCTTTGAGAATATTGGCATATATTTTAGGATTTTATTCACTTTCCTTTTCTGGTGACTTTGTGGCCTTAGTGCTTTCATCTCCCTTGGGGTTATTTTGTTTTTCATTGTAGCCAAGACCTATCTTGATGAATGGAAACCTTTGGAAATTGAGAATAATATCTATTATTTCAGTACTCTTTCCAAACTTCAAGCTTCTATTCAAATGATTAATTGTTTTCTCTAGTTCCTTACTTAAGGAAACAATTTCAAACTCTAACTTCTTGCCA
>ML860557.1:4229-18158 GCA_009831015.1 Picea engelmannii
CACATCACAAATATTTTTTTAATAAAACCAACCACATCACAAAATACTTTTATTTTCCAAAAACAAAATGGCAACTAGAGGCTTGGAAGGGTGTGAGGTGGCGGTGGCGGTGGGCCCACAAGTCAATGCCACGTGGTTTCAATCCCCTTCCAACTTTTTTTACTGAAAAAAAAATATTAAAAAAAAACTGCCTTTGACATATTTAAAAAAAAAAATTCGCGTTGAATAACACGAGGTCAAGTCAGCGACCAGACCGGACAACGTGCCAGAGCTGGCGGGGCCCACCGCAGCGGCGGCCGTCAGATTCGCATTCCCGAAGGGAGCGGACGGCACCATTCCTCGGGCGAGACGACGCGTTTACCGTGAACCGGCGGTGACGGAGTAACGACGGCGACGGGAGGCGTGATGGCATCGGGAGGCGGGATGACGTGTCAGGCGGTGCGGGACGCCGCCAGAAATTAAAGCGGAGAAAAATAAAGAAAATCCGGGTGACGAGGTCGGTGGGCGCGCAACCCGAGGAGTTAGTTGACCCACGGGGGTGAGTTAACTGACAGCGGGAGTTAAGGCGGAGTCGGCGCAGGCATGTGCGACTGTACAGCGCGGCGGGCCCCACAAGCCGGTCAATGAAGGCGGGAAAACGGCATCTGTTTTCCCGCGGACGCCAACCTGTTTCTAATTCCAATATTTGTATATTGGGTATTCAGCCGCCCTATCGTATGTTTATACGGTTTGAAGCATGCTACGCCTTGTATTTTATACACTATTGTGAACGGATTGGTTTTAAGCCAAAAAAATATATTTTTTAATTATATATTAATTTTTTATTTCAACGGGAAAGGTTCTGGCAATGATTTATGCCAAAAAGATAACAGTGCTTGGCTGGTTGGATAGACATATCAACTAAGTTTGGGTTTTAAGTGATAGCTTTTTCGAATTATTTGGTAACTTTTTCATGGGAATTTTGTAGTAAACAATATTTTTATTTGGTGGGTTAGACTAAATTTGATAATGATTAATTTAATGTTTTTTAATGAATCATTGTGTTTATGCATTTTTTTCATATGCAAATGTAATCCCAACACCCATTTTCAAATGAATGGGTGCTTCTAACAATTTGAACAATTCAAATTTGCAATTTCAAAATGGATAATCTTGTTAATTTTTATAGGAAAAAGTGAGTGTTTTTTTGTTTTTTTGTTTTTTTTGTTTTTGTTTTTATCTTTATTTAAAAATGAAAAAATAATGCTTATTTAAAAGTGTTAAGTATGATATGAGGTTTACTTAGTTTTATTTGTGGATTGATTTGTTCTAGTTTGTATCTACAAATTTCAATGCAATTCTAAAAGGTGCAAGTTGAGAAGAACCATCTACACCATTTGATAGATTACTAGGGAGATGTCATGTGTACAATGCGTGAAGCGCCAAATGTTAACATCCTTGCTTAGTATGTTCAATCCTATTGCTTTGATCAATCAAGGCATTGTGTTGGTCCATTGGTTCAGGAGCATTGGTAACGACAATTAAATTGGTTTGCTCATTAGTGGTCAAATGATGACAAATTTCATCTTACTCCCCTTGTCATTTTTTAAAGTGGAAAATTTCTCTTAACCCAAACATTGTTTATTTTAATACTTAAATAAGCATTTTAGTCTCGAGGATTAACTTAATTGATTTAGAGTCAGTTTTTCATGTTTGTTTTTTGTCACGAGTTCGACTCTCTTGATTCCCCAAAGTCCCATAATTAGAACAAAAAAAAAACTTAAAGAAACATTTTTATCTCAAAAAAAATTATGTAAATTATTCATTGTTATACCTCAAACTAAATTTTTGGTTTTTTTTTTTCAAATTGGTGTGCTAGTCATATTATTCCCCTTGCCATTTTTTAAAGGGGAAAAGTTCTATTAACCCAAACATTGTTTATTTTAATACTTAAATAAGCATTTTAGCCTCAAGGATTAGCTTAATTGATTTAAAATTAGATGTGAGTTTTTTATGCTTGTTTTTTGTCACGAATTCGACTCTCTTGATTCCTCAAAATCCCATAATTAGAACCAAAAAAACTTTAAAAAACATTTTTATCTCAAAAAAATGATATAAATTATTCATTGTTATCCCTCAAACTAAATTAATGTTTTTTTTTTCAAATTTTAATTATATTAATAGTTTTCTTGATTAATCGACTTACACATGATCATTCTACATGGCCACATACAAAACCTTTTTCAATTTGTTTATGTCTCAAACACAACACAAGCTACCAATAAAAGGAAAAGGAAATGGTTTATGGAAGGCATTGCATTCTTTTTTGGAACTTGTATACAAAATTGTTATTGGAAGTCTCAATATATGTGGGATAAATTGCCTAATTTCCTTTTGGAATATTAAGGTTTTGAGACCTTAAAAATACTTGACAAAAACAGTGACAATGCTTTTGAATATTAAGGTTTTGAGAACTTAAAAATATTTGACAAAAACAGTGACAATGCTTTTGGTAAGAATATTTTTTTGGGATTCAGAAAATCATTTGTGTGTTTATATTAATTACAGAAGAATATTTATTTATGTATGAAGCAAATGTATTCTTAATCAAATTGTGCTAAAGAGTGGATTTTAATGTCAGTTTTAATCTCTATATTATGAAAATATTGTTTTTTCATTGTAGAGTTGTATTTAACCATGGTCATGTGGTAATGTCTTACTTGAAGGCAAAGTCTTCACTAATTCCAAAAGGATAAAAAAGGGCTACCATCCAGGTGCAAAGGCTTAAAGATGAACAATTGTTGGATAGAGCTAAATAATATTTCAAAGGACGATGACCCTTCTCCTTCAACAATCTATAGTTCAAATGTTTAAGAGAAGTCTTAGGGTCATAGCTCGGGTGGTTATGTAGCATGTTTGTTATCCTCCCCACCTGGGTTCAATTCCCACAAAGTGGACATGTTGGTTCGTTGTGATAAGGCTAGAAGGGTAGATGACCCCTAGGATAGAGGTTCCACCCCGATGGGCTTCGGGACTTCTCGACCCTTGCTAGGTCATAAGTTTCTTGCTAGGCACTTGCTTGCGGGTTGTTGGCACTAGCTTAGGGGTTATAGTGGCAACCAACCAGATTTGAACCTAGGCCTTGCCTAGATAATCTCGATGAGTTATCAATTCCTCTAGATCTAAAAAAACATGTTTAAGAAAAGTAGAAAAGTCATCGTTGAAACCATTTCTTAGGGGACAAGTCATCTCCTATCATTTCCATGCATGCACATAAATTCCCTTTGGAATGAGAAAGTGGAGACATGGATCAAATTTACCTAAATCATGTAAGGGATTTTAGTCCCTTGTCTTAAATAGGTGAGTAAATGCTAATGACAAAGATGGATACTACCAACAGTCAACAATGTGCAGGTTGGCTCAACCAAAGTTAGGAGAAATAAAGGGGGAAAAGATTGAAATGGATGCAAGCAATCTTCAATCATGGCTTTGGTACAAATGCTTATAAATATCGACAACTCAAGGGTACGAGATTGTTTGGTAGCCTACACCCATGGAAAGGGATCGATTTTATTCAAACTCTTATAGCATAACAATCAAACAAGATAGTAATGCCAACATAAGTTAGATAGATTGGTGAAGGTCATGGGTTTTGTTGAAAGAGATTTGTGTTCAAATCCCATGAAGAGCATGTTTATGGTGCAAAGTTAAGAAAATATAATCCACTACAATAATGTAATGTGGGGTTCATAGCTCTCCATGTTCAAATCCCATGAAGAGCATGTTCATGGTGCAAAGTTAAGAAAATATAATCCACTACAATAATGTAATGTGGGATTCATAGCTCCCCATGACAAACACAAAAGCATTTACAAATATGAACCATAATGTTTACTTGTACCTTTATGGGGAAAATTAAATAATTCAATTAAATATTAATGAAAATTAAATAATTCAATTAAATATTAATGTATCAAATTTGATTGTCAAATCATGCTAGTGCGATTGGTTTCGAGGGGTCTAGTTCTGTATGGCGACCCAGGTTTGAAACTTCGCGATATCTGAGAGGAGACACCTAAAATCCAGCCATGTTAAGGGTTGGTGTGGCCCAGGCCGGGTGTGATCCCCAACTGATTTTGATGGCTTAAATGCCCTTGAGTTGTTGTTTCTTAGACCACAGGCAATCCCGCAAGTCACATATACATTAGCAAAAAAACATCTATCAAATTTGATCAATGGGTCAATAGTGGTTTGTCAAGTTGGTGAAAGTTGTGTGTTGTTATCATCCCACCAAAGTTCAAGTCCTCGATGAATTTGGCGAAATAGATACAAAGTAAATTAATAAGTGGACATACTCAACCATTTTTCCATCCAAAATTTTCCCTAAAACCATTAGGAATTTTGTTTGAAGTTATAGTTTCAGGCGATTAATGGGAACTTTGATCGTGGAACTTTTCCTTAGGGGTTTCAACCCATTTTAGGAAAACATAGATCATTAGAAATTCAAAAAAATAAGTAGATTAAGCTGGAATTTAACATCACTAGAAAATAATAAATTCATCGAAAAAGTTGAGTTTGTCCACTTTTTAATTTGCTCCAATAAATATACCTCATTTATGACATCTTAACCGAGAGATGATTTCTATAGTGTGGAGAGTTATTTTTACCAATTAAAAATCTTATAAAAAAATGGTTGCTTACTTATGTTGAATAATAACATTCAATGAAAAGAAAATGATCAATAATAATAATAACAAATGAACTAAAAAATAAGTCGTAGTCTAAAAGTTATGTGACATGATTCTTCTTCAACGATTTTTTCCTGGGACATTTGCCCGAAATCCAGCAACAAATTGTTAGATCCGTAGATTTGAGTGATTATTTTTGTATAATTCGAGTGCCCCAAAAGTTTTCCAACATGTTGAATCCATTTCTACACTCAAAAATGGATTTTAAACAACAAAAAAAAGTGATTTCATACAAATTTATGTCACCAGATTCCGACAAAAAAAAATATTTCATAAAACAAATAGACAATACCAAAAAATAATCATATTACAATTTAATCAAATAAATAAATACATTTAAAATATGTATTTCGACCAAATTACACTCCAATTTCCTTCAACAATTAATACAAAATCCATATTTTGTATCACAAATTCTATTACTCTCACAATAAGTTTGAAGGACTTTAGTATTGAAGCTAGATAATTAGTTAACTTATTGCACCTTTACAAAGCATCATGGGAATATAGTGAGTTAAATATAATTCAAAACATTTAGAAATTAATCAAAATCTTGAAAATTTTAGAATATATAGAATATGTAATTTAGTTATTTAGATTTCATTATTTCAATAATGTAAATTTAAAAATATCAAAGTTATTGCAACTTTACAAAGCATCATGGGAATATAGTGACTTAAATATGATTCAAAATATTTAGAAATTAATTAAAATTATTAATATTAATTTAAAGATATTGAAAATTTTAAAATATTTTAAAATTTGAAAGTTATATGTTCCAATCCAAAAGAGTAGAGTATGTATATTTTTGTAAATTTTAGCACTGAAATTATTATGCCTAAAAAATCCCTTATAACACAAACAAAAAAATTCTCTATACCAAATTTAATGTCTAACTTAATTATGATCTTAAAAATAGATTATTATTACTATATTAATATATAATTTCGTTATTTAAATTTCATTATTTCAATAATACGAATTTAAAAATTTAAAATTTAAAAAAATAATATTATAAAAATATAAATAATTAATTTTTAACATATTTTTTTATTTATTATATAAAATTAATTTAATTAATTTATATTTTTATTAACAATTATATTATAAATAGGATATATTATAATTTTATTTGTATACAATTTTATTTTACAATTTTGGGTGAACACTTCACTCACCTCAACAAAAACATAAGAAATAGATAGAGATCATTGTCATTAAGAAAAACCAATACAATATGCCTATCAATGAAAATTTATAATTTTAAAAACATACAATATGTATGTTTAAGAGTGAAAATTTATAATTTGAAAAAAAAAATAGTGCAAAGACAAAAGCATAGGAGATAGATAGAGATCATTGCCATTAAGAAAAATCAATACAATATGCCTATCAATGAAAATTTATAATTTTAAAAACATTTTTTTTTCATAAGAAAATTGCACATTATATTAAGATATATAATATGTTCATGTTGTAAAAAACTTTTATAGTCAAAGGTCTCGCCTTGAGAAATATCCACTAGCCATATCAAAGAAGCTACAGAGTACAAAAAGATCTAATGAGACTGTCCAAAACAGTGGGCAAAAACTTTTATAAATAAAAGTTTTTTGTCTTTACAAACATACCAAAAAGTTACCATCCTATATGACTTCTCACAGCTAGAGTCTGTTGAAATATCAATTAACACAACTTTAAAAAGTGTCTTGGTCCCTCATGACCATCTACCCATTGATTGTAAGCTATAGCTCCTAGACGCGTAGTAAGGGCCTTTTTGGAAAAATTATCAGCCTCAAGATTCTCTTCTTTGTAGACATGTGCAAAGGTGATGACTGAAAAGAACTTGAAGAGTTCCTTTATCCTGTCCTTCCAACAGTCTATAGAGATTGCATGTAGAGATCCTTTATTATTAAGCCAGTCAATTACAATTTTGGAATCACCTATGACATGGAAATTTGTGATCGAAAGTCTATGAGCCAAGGAAAGAGCAACCCAAGCACCCAAAAGTTTTGCTCTTGTGTTTGTTCCTCCTCCACAATTGAGTGTCCACCTATAGACTGAATGATCATTGAGCTTGATGATTCCACCCGCTCCACTTTGTTCCCCATTCCTTTGAGTTGCCCTAATGAACCATCATATGATTCTATTAAGTGGAAAAATATGGACAGAACGTCTAATGGAGTGCAGAGTTTCCTATGGGCTATGGCTTTTCATTGTGCCGATGGAAATATAAAAGACCTTCTCCAGAGATGGAGACCTTGACTCAAATATAGCCAAGTTTCTTTCTAGCCAAATGAACCAACATATGAATGTTGGCAAGGATGAAGAACTATGATTCTGAATGGCCCAAAATGCAAAACATTCTTTCACTGTAGTTCCTGACCACCCCATGGATAACTTGTAATGTTCTTTGATCTTTTTCCAAACAGTACGAGTGAAAGGGCAGTGCACAAAGAGATGTTTACCAAATTCCTCATTTCCTTTGCAAAGATGACAGAAACCTGGCCCATACCAACGTCTCTTGTGGAGATTATTCCAAGTGAGTAATTTGTCTTCAATGAGAAGCCAGGTAAATAGTTTGATCTTTTGTGGGCAATCCCAACCCCACAGATTTCTCCTCTAGCCTCATATTTTGTTCTTCCATAGCTCGGTTGCCAGCACATTGTATATATTTTTTGTTGTTATCAAACCTGAACAGTCACCACCAATCCACCTTAACTCGTCCTGTCTGTCGAAAATTGCAACGCCAGCTCCAATCAATCTCATCCTGTAATAATCCCATTCAGAAGCAAAGTCACCCTTCAGTCCCAAATCTGTGTTGTTTAGTCAATTAGAGCAGATTGACCCCTGGATAGAATCCCGACTAGCTTGAAAAAGAAAATAAGCATTTTTGTTATTTAATCGGGTAATCAACTCCACGGAAAGAAAGGAATCCTTCCCCATCCCCAAAATTTCATCCTTTCTAGTAATAATAGAATCACCCGCACCCGATTTCCAAGCAAGCTAGTGCACAATCAATGGTAAAGCATTCAAAAGGTTCTTCCATGTTTGGGAACCAAAGGACGAGACTGGCATGGCTGAGCGCAACCAAGTTGTCACTGAAATATGTGGGAAGTATTTGTCTTTCAAAACCCACTGCTAAATAACTAGATGCATCAATTCGTGCCAGAACGATTTTGCAGCCAATGCTCTCGAAAAAAAAAAAAGATGTTTCTAAGCCCCCAACTGCCAAACACTTTAGGTCTTGCAATAGTCTCCCAACTACATAAATGAAAGGTTGAAGATTGTTTAGTGCCAGACCAGAGAAAGGAAAATACCAGTTTACGAATCTGGTTCATAATTGTAGCCGGGATGTGTGCCAAAGCTAACCAATACATTGGTTGGCTTATCAAAACATATCTACCTCCCAAAGAAAGAAAGCGATTGCACCAATGTCGAATTCTATTCTCGTATTTTAGCAATAGCCACTGCCAGTCCGCCACCTTGTAGCTATCCATCTTTAAATAAAAACCCAAATATTTAAACCCAGCCGAAAGACTCAAGAAGCCAAATTGAAACAATGAATTCAAATTATCAAGAAAAGCATGTTGGACACCAAAGTGTAGGAATGTTGACTTATTAACATTGATCTCCAATCCAGATGCACCACATAATGCATTTAAAAGAGTGTGAATTTCCTGCCATTCAGTAAAAGAAGCTTTAGACATAATAAGCACATCATCCAAAAATAATAGATGGAGAATTTTTAGCATCCTAGAAACCTTTATACCCGTCAACCTCCCTTCTGTATGACTTGCTTTTAAAGAGAGGCTCAAGCCCTCCATCACAAGGATAAACAACAGAGGAGACAATGGACATCCCTGACGCAATCCTCTGGCACTATTGAAGAAATTTGTAGCCTCCCCGTTGATCAGAATGGCATATGTTGCCGAGGAAACACATCCCATAATCCACTTTGTCATAAGATGTCCAAATCCACAATGAATAAGCATAAGCCTTAGATAATCCCAGTTAGTGCAATCATAAGCCTTTTTTAAATCCAACTTCAAAATAACAGCCTGAAGTTTCTTTGCTTTAATGTTGTGAAGGCACTCATGTGTTGTTCCAATAGCATCAAGAATTTGTCTACCCTTTAGGAAACCCAATTGTTCATCGGACAATGTATGAGAGAGAATTGGTTTGATTCTCCTCGCAATTATCTTGGTAATAATCTTATAACAAAGATTGCAAAGAGCAATAGGATGAAGTCGGAGAAGGATGTAGGATGATTGGTTTTCGGAATCAACGCTATGAATGTAGAGTTAATCGGACGGAATACTTCACCACGAATTCTAGTTTCCTCAACCATAGCAAGTAAATCTGGGCCAACCATGTCAAAGAAGTGAAGGAAGAATTCGACAGTCCACCCATCCAGGCCAGGACTTTTGTCCTTGGCAAAACGTTTAAGAACTTCTGATAATTCCTCAAGTGTATAGGCATGTTCTAAATATGTGACTTCTTCCTCGAAAACAAGCTTTGGGTACAAGCTAATAGTATCCAACTGTGCACACAAATTTGGCTGCCCCGTGTCTTGAAAAAAAGAATGAAAATATGAAACTACTTCATTTTTAATTGCATCCTGACCATAGTGAACTCTTCCATCATCATCAGTTATGTCCTAGATATTTTTTTTATTTCTCCTGTAGCTCACAAATATGTGAAAAAGCTTTTTGTTATTATCGCCACTTTTAATCCAGATAGGCCTACTCTTTTGCCTCCAACTTTCTTCATCGGCCAATATAAATTTGTTACATTCTGCCTCCAACAAACTCAAACGACAGTCTAAATCAATAGTGAGAGAACCTTTATATTTATGTACATAAAGAAATTCCAAATCAACTTCCAACTTTTTTATAAATTCTTGTTCTCGAATCCGTTTTGCTTTCAACCAAGATTTAACATGATTTTTAAGAAGTGAAAGCTTTTCAACTAGTCTTCTTTGTGCCCCTTCAACTAATCGAAAATGGGCGTCATACCAAACTTCACTAGCTAAAGTTGCAAAAGAATCATCCCTTTAACCAAACATGATTGAACTTAAAAGGATGAGTTGTCGCCTGTAAACCAATATCCAGTTGTAGAATAATAGGAGCGTGATCAGAAAAGCAAGGAGATTCCACCCACGATCTATACCTCATAGTTGGGCCAATCAGATCCTCCGCCACAAAAAATCTATCAAGTCTTTTAGCAATACTAGAATCTCCAATTCTGCCATTACGCCACGTAGGAACCAGCTCAGCCGGAGCCACATCCACCAAGGATGAATTATCAAATAAGTCCTTGAAAAAGATTACCAAAGGGTCTGTCAAGGCTGCTAAACCCCAAATCTCATATGAGTTTAAGGTGAAGTTCAGATCCCTTGCCAAAATCAAATCTGCATGTGCTAACCGACCTCTATCTTCCAATTTTTTCCAGAATAAATTTCGGTCTGTGCAAGGACCATAAACATTCAGGAGTGAGAGCCTCCTTTTATCAACTAGACTGGAACCTATCAAAAAAATGCCGCCACAAGTGAGGACAGGAGAGAAAACAAAATAATGTGGATCCCATGAAATGAGCAGGCCCCCCGAACTACTAACCGAACTAACTGCACAATACATCCATTCCGGCCTGAGAGAAAACATGAAATCCCTTGCCCTTTCTTCAGTCGTTAATGCCTCTTGTAAAAAAACATGGGGTGAAGTCTTAGAGAGAAGCATGCGCATATAGGCCAATTTTAGGGGTCCTCCTACCCCTCTAATGTTAAGAGAGAGCATAATCATGACTTTGCCCTTGCGAGGGCTTTAATGCCTCTAAGCGCCCCTTGGTCAATAGTAGATTGTGAATGATTAGCCGAAAAGGAGAGGTTTGTACCCTTTTTTTTCGGTTACTTCTAATCTTAACAGGAGATAACTCAAGTTCCCAACCCCGAGACCAAGCAAGATCCTTACCGGATGAGACTTCTGAACAAACAGAGACTGTAGTCACAGCACTGGGTTCCCCCGAAGCCACCTCAGCTTTCCCTAAAAAAGTTGAGATAAGAACAAGACTAGTAACCTCCCTATAGGAATGTACTAATTCAGATAACAATCTATCCAAAGAGTGCTCACTAGCTGCGGGTTCACCATAACCAGGTATGAGGGGTGAGCCTTCCACCAATAACGGTTCAGGAAGTATAGGGTTAGTTGGAACAGGAGTATCCACGATAGTAGAGTGAGGCAGACACTCATTTAAACAAGTAACCGAAGAAGTTGAAACAATCTCAGAAATAATAGCTAACTCATCTAGATCTTTAACCAGAGCCTCAGTCTTATCGGTCACCTCAGATGCAAAAGTCTTCGCAGAATAAAACAAGTTGATATGATCTTTTTCCCATGCAGATAACGTACAATAAAGAGAAGGAACGTAAAGTCTCAACTTACCAACAAAGGTAGGGTTCCAGGATGGTGGACTATCCAAATCCCAAGCTCCTGGAAAAGAACCCTGCTCCTGCGCCTCCAGCTCCGGTGAGTAGCCACTAGAAATATTCTCCTTCGAGAGTGTCTCGTCAATGGGTGCTCCAAAAGGATGGTGACAGTTCTTTCTAAGATGGTCGGTTTGTTTGCAGCGCGAACACCAGAACATGATCCCAAGATAGTCCAATCTCTTAGCAAAAACCATACCGCACCATTCAATATCCAAAGATTCCAATAGCCCCCCATGGATATCCACCTCCACAAGGATTTTTTCCATTCTCCTGTCCCTTGAATGCAAAGTGTTCTCATCAATCTTGATGAAGCGACCCAAGACATTTCCTATGGCCTTCATGGATTTTGTATTCCACAACTACAATGACAAACCCAAGAGCAAGACCCAAAGATGACGGAAACTGAAATATTTAGTCGTCGGGTTGAATTTGATTCTCCAACTCTTTAGCATAAGACTACCACCTTCAAAAACCCATAAACTATCTAAAATCCTCGCAGTGTCTTCAGGGTTCTTGAAGACGAAGCCAAACCAACCCCTCGGTAGGGTGAGAAGCACCGATGAATACCCCAGAATGGGTTCCCAAGTAGCCTGCATCCACTCTGAAACTGAGAGTTTGCAGAGCAAACGATAAACCAGCCTACCCACCAACGCACACATGGTGAGTGAACATGACTCTTCCAGCCTGATGTCCATTCCCAACACCATTGAACACTTTGTTCTTTTGGGCTTCCACGCCCTCATTGCGCGCTTAAAGGAGTGCCTCTTCCCCATTTTAAAAACATACAATATATTTATGAGTGAAAATTTATAATTTGAAAAAAAAACAGTGTAAACTTTGGAATAAGAAAAGGGTCTAAATATGTGTACTAATGACGATATACATAGTAAATATATTTTGTAATATATATATATATATATATATATATATATATATATATATATATATATATATATATATGTTTTAGAGGTCTTTTTGTTTTTATTTTTCATTTTACCTATATTATATGTAAATGACATTTTGTGAATTATTTTCATACAATAACACTTACTCTATTTTGCTTGATAGAAATATTATTTCGAGCAACTACCCACTTTGACCATTGTTAGTTACACGCTTAATGCACGGTGGGTAATTTGCTTTTCATATTTAAGTTTAAAAATAATTTTAAAATTCACACATTTTATGTATATTCGAGATTTTCTATGTTACATTATCTGATGAAATGTTTGGAGTACTTTTATTCATTTAAAAGATACTATTTAGGAATTTTAGAGCACAAGATTATTTGACACTTGAAGTCATCAAAACCATTACAATAATATACTTGTTATGAGTTCAATATAAGTAATTTATTGTTAATAATAAATCTTAATCATTATCAATAAAAAAACGATAATATTAATTAACTATTTATAATTTAATTTAATGATTTTAATTTAACTTTACAATACAATTATACAGTGAAAGCTTAAGTGGGCCTACTGATTAAGAACATGTGTTTTGACCTTGAAGATCTTGTGGGATTTCATTGATTGAGATAGGGTATATACACCTTCGTAGACTTTAGCAATCAAATCACTGTCCACAAAACCTTAAAAATAAATTACTATTATAATTATTTATAAAAATTGGATCTTCAATAATAATAATGCCTACATAAATTACTTTATGAACATTAGAAATTTAAATGTAATTGTGATACAAATGAAACTCTACAAATTTAGATGTAAATGTGATAAAATGACTCTCTCTCACCATTGAATTGGTATCTAATGTAATAAGTTGTCACTTACTTTCTCTCCAATAGTTGCAAAATTTGTTTATTATTCTTGTTTATATTATAAACACGATATATTTGTTATCTATTTTAAAAGTTTTGGTTATTGAATTTTAAAAGTTAAACTTAATATTTTATTTTATACCAAAATTAATATTATATATATATAAATAATATTCTCTTGCTACAGTTTACAGTTCATTATAAAAATCAATGAAAAAGAGGATCTTCCGATATGAGATCAACCTTTCGCTATGACATCAACAATGTCATAAGTTCGGGCTTCTGTTGCTGACATAAAAATATCTCTGTCCAGGTCTCGTTGAATGCCCTCTCCGAGGTTGCTCATTCTTTCTATATAACATTTTGTTATGTAATCGCGAAGCAGCGTTACATGTTTCGATTTGGTATGAAAATCTGCGGTCGATCCATCATAATAGGAACTAGCAGGTTGGTGGATCATAACCCTGGTGTGAGGTAATGCTATATGTTTAGTAATTTCTCCCATGATTAGGATGAAAGATCCCATTGAAGCAGCTATCCCCATGCATATTGTATGTTCATATGGTACTATTATTTGCATAATATCGAAAAGACCTACCCCCGGTATTACTGATCCACCGGGACAGTTGAGAAGGTAATATCCTCCTGCTAGGAGACTTTAATGCTAGGGCTGCAATTAAACAAGTTACTCTTTTAAGTGATGACTCCAAACATAATCCTTTATGGCTAGATGAGGACCTTGTTTTATCTAATAGCTACAAAAGAAGCTCTAAAGACCTAATTGAGATTTGTTTGGTATTGAGTTGGTCAAGCTCTGCAGCTCTCAAGACCTAATAATTTGCAATGGAGTAATGAAGTGGCCAAAATCCAACCAAATGACCTGTATTCATGGGCTAGGTAGTAGTGTTGTAGATTATGTGATATCTGATATCCCCGTT